>JAMPIV010003654.1:0-20343 GCA_024509875.1 Oreohelix idahoensis
ATTTTTCTGGCAAGTTTGAATAAGCCATAATTTTGTAATGATATCTACTGGTATTCATGTGAAGCCAATAGTGAATATCAATAAGTGACGCCCCATTCACACGAATGTTTATTGAGTAAATTAAAGTATCAGGCCGCCCTATTTGGTCTACTGGAATCATCGTATTATATATCATTCCCTAAATGACAGACGGAGTCGTTAGCCCTTTTGAATTACCGTAGAGTGAGGATACCTACGAGTAAACGAATTAATTGATTTGTATGCTTCACAATTTTTTATATGCCGTAATTCGTCAATGCCAAAGTCTGCATGGATATAGAAGTTAGTCAACACAGAACTCTACTTGTCGATTTGTCGTGATGACTTTGTTGATTTATATATATAATATGCTACCTAAGTAAACGTATGGAAAAAGTCTGAATGGATACAAGATATGATAAGAAGTATTGCACCTTTAGCGCTTCACCGTTGCCATAATATACATCCTTGAAAGAAGGTCAACGGACTTGACTGCAATACATATGAAATGTAGAGGAAGTGAGCCTTAGTCACTTGAAAAGAGGATTTAATTGTTAGAGAAAAAAAAAAAATCGTCATGAACTTGCAAAGTAATTATCAACATTTAGACGTATGCCTTTTGCACCTTAACTATATCGTCTTGTTCCACTCACGTATTGTTCACGTTAAATAAAAATATGTACAGTCATCACAGACATGAGTGCTGCCATAAGTGACCATAAACTCTACTTGTAGGTTTCGTTTTGAAGAACATTTTTCTGACATTTTTTTTTTTTTTTTGTAGCCTTTGCAACCATTCCGCGTAACGAAGTTCTTTACCATACAGAAAAACCGCCCACATCTTCCCATGTATCGCTAAAAGACATAAGTCGTCTAGGTATGCCATGACATCTGACCGATAAATAGGATTCGACCATCATGCGTAACAAATGTAGCTGGGCCTTTCATAAGGCCAAAAGGCATAAAATTCCATTGGAACAAACCCTGGGTGTAGAAAAAGCAGAAAGAGGTTTGGCGCGTTCAGATCACGGAACTTGTCCAATATCCTTTAGACAAATTCAAGTTTATAAAAAATTGAGATTTGATAGTCGATTAAGTACTCTGACAGTAAAGGCATAGGTTAGGCAACGATATCGTTACTTGATTCAATTTTCGATTAGTCGATCCAAAGACGGATGTAATTTGCCTTTTTTTACAACACTAACCATCGGGCCGGAAAATAACAACTGATTGGTCGTTATTTTGCAAACTCTCATTCATCTTCCATCCAAATCTTTCTCTCGAACCCTGTGCTTGAAAATGTATAGGTATAGTATGAATATTTCTAACCCAATAATAGCGAGTATGGACAATAGGCACAATAGCATGTTCAATGACATTTTCGTTTATGACTTATACTTTCTAGGGTGTCAATGAGTACATCCTGAAATGTATGCAACAAAGTTTAAACATTGATAGCTGGTTCGCCCTAGAGTACAAATCAGAGAGACAGTAACGTATCATTAACCATTTTTCACATAGAATGCAGTGGGTATCAAAGGAAGAGGAAGATTTACAACGAAAAACTTGTTTCCCTCATCCAGTACACTTACAGTGATGAGGAATCGCCATGTTGTACTGGAGAATTGTCCGTTGCTTGGAAAATGGGTTGCAAATAATCCGGACGTTCATGGAATACAGTAAGCATATTGATGTGGAAGGTTTTATGCTTCCCATCAATATCGACAATATAGTCGACATCGGAAATTTTCGATATTAATAACGGTACGACCTATTCCAAGAAATACGTAGTCTGATTATTCCCTCATGTATTATCACAAATGGCCTTGTCACCAGGACAAGATTGTCGTTAAGCAAACTCTTCCCTCTCTTCTTATTGGCAAATTGCCTTGCCTTCTGTTTCGGCAAATTCAGAAAAGTAAGTAGCTAATTTGCATCTTCGATAATCTTTTCTCAACAAGCGAGACATATTCGTAGGATGACCATTAGTGTCATCGTCAATATTTGTCAGATGTTAGAATCGGGAACAAGCGACCATTAGGGCCACGCGACGCGCGCCAAAGACTAGTTCAAAGGGAGACAAATCCTGTAATGATTCAATTGGTTTACCCTCTTCTTTGCGAAAGATGGCCGCAGGTAAAACTCTGTCCCAGTCTTGAGGATGATCCTCAGTTATCTTCCCTAGTAAGTTTTTAAGTGTTCTATTAAGGCGTTCGACCATACCATTAGACATTGGATGGTAGATACTACTTCAAGATCTATCTATCTGCAGAGTAGACATTACTTGAGACATGGTATCTGATATTAGTTGGGTGCCATGGTCTGACAATATCTCTCCGGGGAATTCTCCAGAACGAGAAAAAAATAAGCGCAAAGAATCATCTGCAATATCAGCAGTGTTAATGCTCTTCAGAGGAATAGCCTCTGGCCAACGTGTGCACATATCAACACACGTCAAGATAAACTGATGTCCTCTGGCAGACTTGATCTTAAATGGACCAATAATGTCTAAATGGGCCATTTTGGAAAACGGCCGAATAGGAATTTCTTATCCGCCTGGAATGGTCGGCATGCATTGTCCGTGGACCTTTGGATTTAACTTCCTGACATACTTTACAAGATCGACAATAAATCCGTATGTCCTTGTTTACGAATGGCCAAAAGAAAGCCGCAAGGACTCTTGACTTAGTACGGGAAAAACCCATGTGTCCAGCACACTGAGAGTCGTGAGCGTGCTGCAAAATTTTAACTCTCAAATTCTTGGGAACCAGGATTTGAGAATGACTTGACGTAATGGAGTCTTGAACCATACGTACTAAGTACGCCATTCTTCTTTGTAATCCACGATTTACGACTTGTGTCTTTATTCGGATCACCTTTAGTTGCAAGAATGAAGAATTTCTTCAGAGTGGGATCATCTTCTTGCTGTGTTTTATAAACGAGTCACGAGAAATTACCAAGGGATTCATCTTGGTTATGGCACTTCATTATCTTCATATAGATGAAGTTTGAGGCATTATAAGAGCCTAGCGAGCTCTAGTGACTACAGCGTTAGCAATCTGCTATTTTGGCTTTCCCACGGAAATTTGTTGCGGAGTGCATTCTTTGACTCCATGAATGCGACCGATGATGAGGTCAGCGATCGGATTCGGAAGAAGACATGCGTGTACATCTCCTGTAAAGAAAGGAGTAGCAATCCTAATGATAGCAGTAGAGTATTTCTCTAATGTGCCGCCAAATGTTACACATTTGACTACTTGTCCAGTGGCACGGGAAGGATCTACGAGTGACTGCCTAACACCAATTTGGTGCATCCAGAATCAAATAGCACAGAGACTGGATTGTTATTCACTAAACCCTTATGTAAGACAAGAGAACCTCTTCCATCATGCGCGACTGATGCCGGAAGAGCAGGAAGAGGATGGCCACAGCTTAAAGTAGACACTGTGGTTGGCTCAAATAACGTTTTGCATTGGGGGCACTGAGATGCTCTCCCAAAATCAAAAGCGGCACATGCCATATTACTAGCATCATTATTATCTTTACTCTGTTTATAGGCTTCATGGGACTCTTGTTGTACAGAGTTGCCTGAAAATGTGAATATCGACTTTGTTAATTTTACAATACTACCTCGACGTTATTTCTCACCACTGTAGCTTATTGAAATTTACCTGTATATGTGTAATACCCCCCCCTATATTTGGGTTTGATACCACTAGATTTAATCCCTTTGTTACCATTTTCCCATATTCATTATAATAATGAGTACTCCACTCTGTTAATTATAGGAATCTTAGTTAGAACTTACTTGTGATCAAGAACGGACTAACGCCTGATATTTTCTCTAAAATTAACTTTCTCTACTACGGATATATACCTAAACATTACAGTGACAACGCGCACCTGTTGTCGAGAGGCTAGTCAGGTCGTCCATCCAGTTCTTTTGAAGAAGAAACCCCTGAAATGAATTGGTCTTACCTTGGTTTTTATTAACTGATTATGGTTATTGACCGTTTTTTTTAAGCAAATCTGTTTTGAGGGTCCTGAGAAATGCTGTGAGAATAATTGGATTTGTATGGTGTTTTGCCGCATGCCAACTTGGCATAGCTCGTCCTTAATGTATACTTAAGTGTTGCCTAGAAATACCACGGGTCGGGGAGTTGCAGGGTTACATATGGGAACAATATCTTCCATTTCTTTAGTATTTTGGGTACGCTCATGTATAAGTCAGGGAATGGTTATACACACAATGACATAATCTTATCTCAGAGCAACAAACCATAAGTCATCATATGTTTTTCAGTTTTGATAGCTCAATCCATCTTGTAAAAGTAAACGTGTGCCTTTGCAATGAATTCTGAGAATTCTACACCTGCCTCAGGCACCATTGTCTTAAACAACCTGCATAACCTTCTTCTGATAGTTGATTATTTTTTTTAACAAGCTCGCCCTAATAACCTCATAATAATCTTTGTCAGCCTCTTCAACTAAACATAACCTATTCAAGAATCACCTCTCAAATTTCTCGGATAACGATTAGCATATTGTCTTATATCCACATTTAATAATCGGCAAAGCACGTTCAATCTAACTAGCCAAATGTTTATCTCGTCACTGGACGGATTGAAAGCTTGTACCTTAACCATGTAATTAGAAAGTTTATCATTACACCCATGACAGACTACCACCCTTCACATTAGTCAATTTTAATTCTCTATCTCAAGAATAATATTTTTTTTCATGTTTTCCATCTTTTCTCTTCTTTCTTCAGCTTCTCTGTCTACTGCTTTTGCATCTTTTTTTCTCTGCTTCTAATTCTCCATTGTTCAGCCTCCTCTGTCTAATCTTTTTTGCTCAGCTCAGCTTAGTCTTATCTATTTTTTTGTTCAGTACTCACTAGTCCTAATCTCTTTTGTTTCATCCTCGTCTTTTTTGTTTTTTTACTCATTTCCTTCTTGGAATCTCCATTCATCCCTCTGCCATCTGCAGTTTTAAGTCTCAGCATCTATTTTCTTTTGTTCAGAAATTTCTGCTTCAACCCTTTCTCTTCAGACATCAATGCCTTGAGCATATTGGAGAATAAAGCAACACCTTCTAATTTCTTTACACGACTTATCAAGGATTTCCCTTGTGCAATGAAGTAGTTACTAATGTAGCCATGATGTCTAACAATGATACTAATTACCTGAAATAATAATATAGGCAATATATATTTCAAAGTTATACAGCAACAAGTTCTTAATAACTTGATTAATCAGCTCACAATCCATCCCAAATCTTTGTGGGGACAAGCTTAAAAGGACTTGTATAATTCCTTGTATCACAATAATAATAATAAAGAACTGGTTTACTCTATAACGTCAATGCAGTGCATCAACAATAGTGTCTTTAATGAAATATTCCCAAATATTAACATATGTAAACAACAACGTAACATAAAAACAATAATAAAAGACAATACAAACCTTCGCATAATCACATAAAATCAAATAGTGAACTGAAGAAAAAATACACAGAAACACTGTTGATGATAACTGCGCAGGATATTAGACACAACCAATGACCGTCACAGTGTCTAAACAATATTGTTTATATAACTTAATGAAAGGAAAGTAACCAACAATACAAAACAAACACAACAAAACCTAAAGAACAGAAAAAATGTACAAAAAGAAAAAACACAGCTCGTCAAAACAAACAGTAATAGCACAAATTGGTCCCTAGCAAATTTTCATTAAAAAATTGCACCTCCAGACCACTAAGATAAGCCCATATACATGTGAAATCTTATATTAGACACCTCCTCCGTGGCCCCAACCTCCCACAACATAGCACACACAAATATGAAATATAAACAAGTAAACATAAATACATATAGCATAATACATGTGTAAAAATAATGCAATATTTGCAAGATAGAATGTTGTTTGCGTAGACAGGCTCATTATACAGAATTATGGTACATTTTCTATCAAAATTAACTACCACCTTTAATCAATACTACATTTTTTCGATTTAAATTATATACAAAGTTTCAACATTATGAGTATAAGAACGATCCAAGATGAAAGTAGGACTTCTCAGCTTACTGTAATACTTGAGAAACAATTAATTTTGCTTGCGAACGTTTTCTTGTATCTGTGAATGTCCAACTAAAAAAAATGTCAACAAGCGCTGACCTAGTTACTGCCATACGCTCGATATTGACAGGTCACGCTGACATCAGAATGTAGAGTTGTACCGCAAACTTAGAACTTTTGTGTCCCAAGTTAGGACGAATGTGCCCACAGGAAACCTCTGGTATCAGTATTACTTTCTGGCAATGTCCACTGTGCAGGTTAAACCCGCAATCTGGCCTACCACCCCTTTATAAAGTTAAATAATGCAGACTACTGTGGGTCGTTTTCGTACAGTTTAATTGACACAAACATATCGTCTCCACGTTGATAAGACTGAATTGGTCTCACCGTTGATAACAGATGTAGGTTTGTCAAACATGAAACAAACAAAGGTCAACTCGACCGTACTACCGCAGTGGTGTGTGATCTGGATGAGAGGACAAAGGTTCGCGAATGATGGCAATGTTCTGTAGAGTTGACAAAAGAACATTCTCACTCACACATGGCTGTAAGCAGTGAAGGGACTACTTATTACGTTTTACGTTTATTGCGACACACAACTCGGACAGCACAGTCCAGTTACCTGTAAACCGGTTGCACAAAGCATCACACTAGTTGATCAATGGTCTACAAAATTTATATGGCATTCAATGTTTGAATAAAGTGTACAATGCAATGTCAATAGACCAGCCAACTCAGAGTGCCAGTGCATATATAAATCTCAGGGTCTTACTGTCAAATCCGCGTCAGTGAATACATACATTTTAATAAGATTTCCAAGACCGAACCTCTTCTCGCAAAGATTCCTTTATGGCAAAGTTCAACAAATATCTCGTAACAAATGATAAACCACAAGTAGTGGTTTCTCTTTTACAGCGTAATTTCACTTGGATCACACCTGATAATAAAGGGGGTCCCTGTTCCTGATTGATTATCGACAAAAAGAAGATTTCCAAAAATGGCACCTTCAGTTATCTTTCGCTCACCCAGGATGCAAACTATGAAGCGAAATCAAATCGCTGATCGTTCATAGATATCCTCATAGAGCTGTATTATTCTTTCCATCAAATTATACTGGTTTCTCCATATTTATTTAGTGCTGCTATGTATACATGTTCATGTCTTCTGTTTAATAATCCTTACGGACGTACGATAATTTCGATCGTCCATCTCTTAATACGAGGGCTTAGGAAAAGTTAAGAAGAAATTGCGACTTTTAACATTGTCATCGAAAATCAACATAGCACATGCACCTGCCAATTCCTTGGCAAAAAGAATAAACACTGGGTAGAATCCTAATACAATATTAAGTATAAAGAGACTATCTCGTTCCCAACTAACACCGAGATAAATTCTTCGCTTCAGGCCGCTACACTATTCATCAGGACGACATGACACACAGCTTTCGTCTTACGTCTCAAACTGACGCCTTGCGCAGAAACAACAACCCCTCACCTCAAGTGTTCAGCTTAAAGAATAATAGTCCGACCTAGACATGAAAAGATATAAAGACCAAGACTACATCGCCTTAAAGAGAACAGGAAAAACATAGACTCGGACCATAGAACAATCCTGCATAAACCTAAGCCAGAACAATCTGTTTTTCTGGCTGCAACCAGGAACAGATCAACGAAATCTAGATTCCTACTCCAAATTCCTATACAGGAGAGATAACCCCTATAACAAAAGAATCATCAAAAAACATGAGTGAATAGCTTAGACGAGGAAAGCATTTTTGATTCACAAAATAAATACTTTTTCTCAGACAAATAACTATTATAATCAACTACATACATTAATACCATATATCTGTTGGTAACATACTACCGCAACCCCCGGGGGAAAAAAATGAAATTTTTTTTTTCAACAGAGAGCAACATACAGTAGGCCCACAACGCACGAATAATGCGCATATGACAAATAACAGCATTTATAATGACAAATAAAGGTAAAGTCGAAGCAAAGATCACTTGTGAGAATATATCCTCAATATCTCAGAGAAAGCATTTCAGCTAAGTATAAAAATATCCAGGGAGGAGCCCCCAACATATTCTACAATTCTGGCGCATTACATAATGTATAAATAATTCCATTCAATAAATTTATATATACCATACATTCATGATTAACAAGGAAGAAAACATCAAAAGACTAGCGGTAAATATACATAGATGAAACCGCTAAGTGTTTATACAATCACATATCATAAATTACAAATGTTGCATATTTGATATAGAAAAAATAACTGTTTAAAGTTATACACAACTAATAGTCCACATTAACAGTTATGTGGACTCATGTGTCATCTAGAACAAAATGTCCCGCATCACATTTCATAACCACGATGAGCTCGCACCGAGAAATGAAAAGGTTGAAGAGCAATGGCGTACGAGTTGATCTCTAGCTCTTCAAGTTCTACTTTGAATAGTCCCCCCCCCGTAGGAGCTTTCTGGTCAGTTTCCACATGACATGCGCACCAAGAAGGAATCTTTGAATTTGAAATTGACCAAACCATCGCCAATAATACCACGGTCAAAAACCGAGAAATTCCTTTCTGCAGCAATTAAGTTTTCTGGAAATATACATTACAGGATGCAGAGTATCTGAGATTCTTGCATTATTGCCGCTCCGACCCGTGGATGAAGCGGTCACTACGAAGAACAAATGTCTTATCTGTAGAAGTGTACGATCAATAAAGGTGGAGGTGAAAACATAGTTTTGATCTTATCCAGCGAAAATTGGCATCCTGAGACCAGTAAACTCTATTAGCGGACACTTTCTTTAGTAGTGTAGAAAGAGGGTGTCCATGATAGAGGAAGATTCGGAATGAATCGCCAAAAAATTGTATGAGACCTAAGAGACTTCGCAACTTGCTTTTTAATGTCTTAGGGATAGAGATGTTAATAACTAAGTGGTATTATGGTCCTCTGTCGTTAGGAAACCATGGACCAGACTCGATAGCCTAGGTAAAGAAATTATCGCTAAAACCAATTGTAAAGCTTTATATGGTTTCGCTTTCCAGGTATGCTTCACTAAAGTAGACAGCAATTCATATAACCCGCATAGTGAACAACTGTTACGGTCCATTTATTACCAAAAGTGGGTACCTACGTCTGCCAAATGTACGCACCAGTCTTAAAATAGTTTTAAATTATTTAGTGCTTCTAGATCGATTGATCACATCGACGCACTGACGATGGCTACAATAATCAGTGTGAGTTTGCATTGGTACGCACGGGTATACACCTGAGTTAGAGATATCTGGACGTCATGTTGAACAACGGGGGGCAGTTCAGGGGAGTTCGGACCATGTTTTACTGTCACGATATATAATTCAGGCATTTAATCTGGCAAGTTGAAGAAGCCATTAATTTTGTAATGATTATCCCAACGTGTTATTCCCATGATGCAGCCAATAGTAGAAGATACAAGTAAGTGTCGGCACTCATGTCGACATCGAAAATGTTTATTTAGTGATAAATTAATAGTTATAGAAGGCCTCCGCTCTTGTCCTATTTTGTAAGTCAAGCGGAATTCAATCGCTATAGTATTGGTCATTTTCTCTAGAAATGGAAGAGACGGTGTCGTTAGCCCTTTTTTGACTTATACGTAGAGTGGAGGATTAACAGGAGTAAACGAGTAATAAGATGTTATCGCTTCATGCCATTGATTTTTATCTAAATGGCCATCAAGTCTTTTATATGCCTTTTTCGTCAATGGTATTCCAAAGTGTTGGGCATGAAATAGGAGAAGGTTTAGTCAACACAGGAACTTTAACCTGGATCGTATGTCGTGGATGACTTTGTTTGGATTTTTATATATATAGTGCTACCTAAGTATCCGTATGGAAAAAGTCTGGATATAGTCTACCATTATGATAAGAGAATTGCCCTTGAGAATGATCCTATGGCCATAATATACGTCCTTGAAATAAGGTCAACATACTTGACTGCAATACATATGATATGGTAGAGGAAGTGATCCTTATTCCACTTGGAATAAGAGGATTTAATTGTTAGAGAACGTCATGAACTTGAAAAGTAATTAACAACATTTGGACTATGACCTTTTTGCACCTGTAACTATGATCTCCTTGTTCCAACTCCGTATGTGTCACGTAAAATAAAATGATATGTACAGTCAATCCCAGACATGTGTGCAGCCAGAAAGTGACCAGTTTAAACACTACTTGTTGGAGTTCGTATGAAGAAGCATTATTCTGACATAATTTGTACTTAGTCAACCATTCGCGTAACGAAGTTCTATACCATTAAATGAACGCCCAACAGTAAATGGTATGCATTGGGTCTGGAAAAAATAATTTCACAGGAACGTACTCTATCCAAGTATCGGTTGAAAAAGAAGATTTGAACTTCAAGGCGACAACAACTCAAACTTGGAACCTAGTGTGATGATGAATCAGAATCAACACGGTTACCAAATGCTCCAAGTCCATCAATCAACCTCCACGTCAAGTTTTTACAGTGACTGACTGCCTTGGGATCACCTAATCGTCATTATTAACGAGCGTAGCTGATTTTATATACTCAGAGCGAAGTTATTTTATCCTCAGACGTACACACGGAGAACGAGGCAACATTGTTTTCCCAGAACCCGCGAGATGAGTATAACGTGCTTTCGTTGTACATTTTATAGCTTTTAGCTGTGCCTACTATAACTTATGTCCATCTTTACATTTCCATGTTTATGTAATATGTTTACATTCGTCGTGGGATGTAGGGAGTTTATCTGACCGAACGAGATCCCATCCTCGAAGCCAATTCTGGGGCTCTTCGTCAGACGTTCGTAGGCTCAACTTGTAGAGTTTCAATTGAGCGATAATTCCGGTCCAAGCAAAAACTTGCCGAAGTTCCGATCGCTATTGTTCCTTATATATATCTGTTTAATGTTTTCGTCACGTTTACTTTTGTTGTTTTTTTGGTAATTATTTTTACTCGCATTAGTTTTTTATGATGAATTTTTGTTGTATTATGCGTCCGGCTCACCTTTTCCAGATCGTTTCATTTTTTTACAAAACCAGTTTTTTACCACTGTGTTGTCAATTGATCCTGATGAGTATCTGATCGTAGTTGTCATCGTAAATTTTTACGATATTCTTTTTAGTTACACATTTCTATTTTTTGTTGAATTCTACGATATGTGGATCACTCGTCTTGATTATCGTGACTTGTCCGGTAATGTTTCTATTGTCCTTCACGTTGTTTCTTTTCTGACATTTACATTACATAAATTACTGTATTATTATTACCATATTCATAATTATATGATAACAAAAAGGATACCGTTCTAGGAAAGGACGACGTACACTTGGCAAAGTAACAAGGTTAATTAATTTACATTCATTAATTACATTTACAAATCAATGAGTATTGTGACACATATAAAGCATAATGTCATTCACTAGATTATTTCATTAAGCAAGCAAAAGCTCTTCAGATGGCTCCTGATGAAGCAAAAGCATTTGCACTTGCAGAATATAATAAAGCTCAAGAAATAGAAGCCGAACAGAGAAAGTTAGAAACTTTAAGACTAGAAAAACTTCAATTTGAGGCAGATCAAACACGGATTGAGTCTGAGGAGCATGAAGAAAAAAATGAGATTAACTGCTGAGGAGATGAAAAGAAGAGGAATTTATAGCTGAGGAAGAGGAGAAAAAAATGAGATTACCGCTGATTAAAGAGAAACGATTTCAGAAGGAAAAGGAAAATAACAAAAGGAAATGGAAGAAAGAAGATTTATAGCTGAACAAAAATACAAAACGACTTCAGCTTGAGATGGAAGAGAATAAAAAAACGACAGCATGAACTAAATTAGAGCAGAGTCAGAAATATTGGGGAAAGAGACTTAGGTACACTCAGGAAGCTAATCTCATAGAACTATAGAAAGCCTAAACTTCATCCAGACATGATCATTTTAAGGAAATTCCAACCTTAAATTACCTTAAATTTTAATCCCCCTCGATGACGTAATATTTTTTCCTAGATAGATATGAGAGCCACTTTAGTCTGATAACGTGAAATAAAAACTGTAATTGCACATATTTATCCTGTTACTTACTGTGGATGCCTTTTAGCAGTTTATCATACACCATATTAATGAGAATAATGATTATAATGCACTTAGAGCCGCACTCTGAAGAAAATTCAAATGACAGAAGAATGAATACCGATTAAGATATCGACATTTCCTACCGCAATCAGCATAAATTTCAGTGATTTTCTGTCACAAATACGACAAACCCTAGAAAGATGGATCGAATTATCCAAAATTGAAAAGTCGTTTGAAGGTCTCTTCGATTTACAGATGCGCGATAAGGGACTATCGTCTGTAAATCCTACACACCCATTTCTCGCATTTTAACACGAACGGAAACCTTATATTCTATGAAAGACTTTAGAAACATGCAAAAAACTTCTGCACTGCTCGCCACCATGGATCTAATGAAATGCACAGATTAAGATGAATGCCTGTTGCTTTTCTCTGAGCAGCACAACATAACAATTTTCACGAAATCGTTCCTTTAGTGCTGCGGGTATGTCAATAAGGGAAATAATTACAATTTTAACAATGATAACTTTTACAAAGGGAAGCAATTTCAACAATCTGCTCCATTTAATGTTTCTTGGAACCAAGCTCACAGATCGCGAGATTTTGGTAACAATAATATTAAAAATAATCAGGGACATAGAAATAAACAAAACAGGAGATCAAGATCTCATGGTCCCGCAAAACAGACAAAGGTTCTTAGGAAATAAAAAATTTTAAAAGAACATCATAACTTTTAATAATACAAATATCGACTCATCCAATTTAAACTCAAGCAGAAACGACAATAATGCAATTGTAAAGCAAATAATCAAATCGATCGCGTCGTAAGATAGATCGTCCGAGTAATAAGGTAGACATTCTAATGTCGCTTTAAGTGATACACATGCTAACATGAACAGGGTAAAGTAGCGTGAAACTCACAATGCTATTTCTTATGTTCTCTTGATTATTTACCCAGGTGAAAGACTGTCCAGAATGCTCGACTCTTTTCCAGCCTAAGGCGAACACGACGCAGCGTTGCGGACATACCTTTGCCAGACTACCTGTATCTGTACGGCCACTGCTGCGTCAGTACACCAGGGTACAGGGCTCTCTAAGTTTAACAAGGAGTTAGTCAAACAACAGTTTCAAGCTCTCTCCTTTTGACTCAGGTTGTATACTGTGGGCGTCCGGATCGCTGATCAACCCAAGTAGTGCAACGGGCAGGGTTTGTCAAGTTGGTGTGACTTATGGTGTGGCCACCGTTGAAACATTTCCGCACTGCGAATTAATGACCATAATACACCAGTTTATTCAGTAAAAAGATCCAGGGGCATGTCTCCTTCCGAATCAATTTGTGATGTAATAACTTGTCGCATACATAGGAATTAAAGAGTGAACCCCACAGCAAAATGCTTAAGGAAGAGCGACATATTCAAACTGCAAATGCAGTATGACTAGAGCGCAAGCTACTAATATGTCGCATGATACACGCCTATTTAAACCTACAGTTCATACCACTTTTGATGATGAAGCACCTATGTCACGGGAGTGTTTGCAACATAGCAAAAAATGATGATTCATTAAAAAAAAATTCAGTATGAGAACAAAAAGAAATACGCAGTCAACAAACTTGCAAAACTTAAGACATGACTTTATACTTAAAAAATGGGATTTTGTTAGAGTAATCGGAAAAAGGATTCATCCTATATGTTATCCCCGATCTTATCCCATCCTCTATGAGATCTCTATATTACGAACCATGCGCATGCCTCGCAATGTGCGAGCCATATGGTTTTTCGCGTACCAAATCCAGAGTGCTTCGTCATCTAACTGGCCAGGCGTCCCATAGGGACATCACTACACTATTGTCGGAGGGGGCGTTTGATATTCAGGAAGTAAGGTACGGGGTCCATTTCATGCGGCTCCCTATTCAAGCTTGCGGACATCCCGATTAGACCCATTTGAATAAAATGGCCTATAGACATTATTGGTCCAATGCTTCCATCTGCTAGAGGGCAAACGCATATTCTTACGTGCATTGATATGTGCACTCGTTGGCCTGAGGCCATCCCTCTCAAGAACACTTCATCGCCATTGTAAGCAGAAGGGGCCCCCCCCTGGATGTTAATCTACTCACTCGATTGGTTTATCCACGAAAATCTTGTCGGATACATGGGGACAGTTCAATTCTGAGCCATGTCTCAAGTATGAGGACATTATATTAGACAGATCTCTTATTTCTTTTAATCATCGATGTCAAATGGGTTTAATGGATCGTCCTCAATAGGTACACTCAAGCAGTGTTTGGGTAAGATGACCCAAACCATCCCTAAACTGGAACGGGTCATACCCGCTGCTCTGTTCGCGTATCGCGAAGTTCAAAATCAAGCCACGGGGTTTTCCTCAGTCCCAGCTAGTTTTTGCATGCAACCACTCGGTCCGATGTCCGATAAACGAACGACATATTGGTTTGACGAGAATATTGAATGAGAAACTCAATCCACTAATAGTATGTATTCCTCTCTGATAAAGAGAATCATAAGAATGCATGTAGACTAGCTCTGCATCATACCGAACAAGCCAAAGAAAAAGCTCGTCTATTTGCAAACAGAGAATAGAAGACCTCTTCGCCAGCTTAATCCTGGTGCGAAGCTTTTGTATTACTCCCTGCGCATAACAATCGCTTTAATTACCTGAGAGGTCCTTAATCAGATCATCTCAAGAATATCCGATGTCGACTACAATCGTTGATGTTAATGGTAAACATAAAACCATTCCATCATTAACATGTTTGAAGGAGTATTACACCACGTCCTGATTATCAACAGTCAGTGTTCCAGGCAACTGACGATCCAACACCTCCTAATCAACCCATTCTAGTTTGTCAGTCCACCAGAAGAAGAATTCTCATTCGATGATGTACAACACCAATACCCTTAGTACCACTCCATTCACTTCAGGAAAATGGAATGATGTTTTACAAACTCCTCTACTCTTTCCGTCTAGATCAACGTCAGCCATTCCTCTAATATTCTACACCTAGTATGAGGATGTCCTCACTGACATCCCAGGTCATACGTCAGACACCAACATGAAATTAATCGGAACTGACGATACGCCTATTCGAGTTCGCCCATATCCTATCCCTTTACACTTTCGTGATAAGGTTGATAAGGAATTGGATGAGATGCTTCAATTAAATAGAATTGAACCATCTTCATCACCATATTCTTCTTCTATGGTAATCATTAGGAAGAAGGACAACAATATACGTCTTTGCGTAGATTACAGGAAATTAAACAAAGTTACAAAATTCGATGCGGAACCGTTACCTCTTTTAGACGACTTATTGGAGAGGTTATCTCATGCCACATTCTTTTCGAAATTTGACCTTTTAAAGAGCTATTGGCAAGTGCCACTCACTCCTACAGCAAAGCATTCACCGCTTTCCTCCGACGCCACGGGTTCGTTTTTCAATGGAATTTATTATAACTGCGTCACCTTTTTCGTCTCTACTGAAGAAAGGCACATCTAATGTAATAAAGTGGTCGCAGGATCACCAAACGGCGTTAGACTATATAAAACGATTTTTTTCAAATGAACCTTTTTTGAGGTTGCCTAACAAAAAATCTCACTTTCATTCTTCGCAGTGATGCATCTTCTTACGCTATTGCTGCAGTTTTGATGCAGGAATATAACGGCACCTTATTTCCGGTGATGTACGTGTCCAGAAAACTTACGGAGAGCGAACTCAAATACTCCGTTCTGGATAAAGAGCTCCTCGCATTAGTGTGGGCAATCACAAAACTGGAACGTTACCCCTCTCGGCTCACACTTTGTGGTGGAATCTGACCAAAAAGCTCTTACCGCACTGAACACGAAGAACGTTAAATCATCGAAGTCAGCGCGTTACGCTATAGCGCTTCAACCATTCAATTTTGAAATACGAGCTATTCCTGGAGTGAAGAATGTGTTCGCAGACTGTTTGTCGAGATGCCCAAGCGAACTTGTCGAAACTAAACCACTTCCAGATGGCAAAACATCCTCACCGATAACATGAATAACTTTATACATTATCATTGATTGTACATCTATAAAGACTGTTTATATAACTGAAAGTTATTCGTATAAGTATATAACTTTCAGGATATACTGGAGCCGCGCTAGCGTAGTGGTTACAACACCGCTCTGGCGACCGGGTGATACAGGATCAAACCCGGGCGACGGCATTTGAGGATTTTTCGTCGACCGGGATTTGGACTGGATTAACTCGAGACCTGGCGAGAACATTTGAAGGAGTGTCGTCGACCAGGGACTGGCGGCTCCTGAGCCGACCCAGCTGCAATGGGTACCTCCGAAATCGGCGAGTATTTGCCTGAATGGCGAGGGACACCTGTCTCTGTACAAGAAATAAAGGGATACTCACGTAAAATCAATGTCAGGTTAGACATAAATAATAACCTGAGATTTCGCCTCGAGTATTAGCGGGCGTACGCTAAAAAAAAAAAAAAAAAGGAAAAAAAAAAAAAAAAAAAAAAATAAGGATTATACTTCTTGTGTAGTAACATTTTATTAGTGGATCATTGATACTATATTAAACGTTTTATTAGAACGGGAACAGTGGTATTAGAGTAACATTTTATTAGTACGGGAACATTGGTACTACAGTTTTTTAATTAGTATGGAAACATTGTTAAGAGCGACAAATATACATTTGTTATTCCTATGGAACATATTACACTACATATCGTGTTCGAGAATACATTTTATCGTGTATGGAACATTGAGTAACATCGTCTCGTCGATTACTAACTAGTTGTAAACTGAAAAAATTGACATTGATAGTGATAAAAATAAAACTTAGAATATATTAGTAACTGGTTATTTGTTAGTAATTAAGAAATATATTAAAATTTAGATATAATTCAATTTAATCGATATTTAATGAGATTATAAGGATCACACACATACTAAACTTTTTTCTTAGTTTTCGATTTCACGTAATACCCTCTGCAAATTTTTCACCGGGTCTTTAGTTATGATATCTCACTGTTCTGATCTAAAGATCACTAGTCAACCATACTATGTGGTGTTAGAAAAGCCACTTAAGGTTGTTTAGTTTGATTCGTTAAATCGTGTTATTTACATTTTGCATTTCTTCATTTTTGCACGTTTTGTACCAAAGTAGGTCGATGTGTGGTAGTGGTGGCTTAATGCATACTATCATTATTTATATTGATTTCGTTAATATTCTTTACTTAATATGGTATAACTTTATGCATTTCATACATCTTTGTTAGTTTTGACTCACCTCTCTCGGTACTAAGTTCAAAAAAAATATAGAATAAAATATTGTTTTAGAAGGGGAGTAATAAGGGTGCTGTTACGTACATTTATTACCTAAGGGTGTAGTCTTCGGTCCTGCCAAATGACGCACCAGTCATAAAATATTATATTATTTGTGCGTCGATTGATTCACGCACTGACGTCACAATGCAGTGTGAAGTTGCTTTTGGACGCACGGGTAACCTAGTTAGGGGATTCAGCGTCCAGTTTTTGAACGTGTGCAGTTCGGACCATGTGTATTTCCGATATATATTTACTTGGATTTTTCTGCAAGTTTGAAGAAGCCATTATTTATGTAAGATATCTACTTGAATTCATGATGAAGCCAATAGTGGCAGAATCAAGTAAGTGACGCCCCTGACACATCGAAAGTTTAATGCGAGTTAAATATAAAGTATCAGTCCGCTCCTAGATATGGTCAAGCGGGAATTCATCGTAGTAATGTCATTCCAGAATTGACAGACGGAGTCGTTACCGCTTTTAATTACCGTAAGGGAGGATACCTACGAGTAAACGAAGTTTAAATGATTATGTATCTTCACAGTTTTTATATTGCGTATTTTCGACAATGCCAAAGTCGTGCATGGAATAGAGAGTTTAGTCAACACAGAAACTAGCCCTGTCGAATGTCGTGAGATACTTAGATTGGAATTTTATATAAATATCTACTAAGTATCGTATGGAAAAAGTCTGGAATTGTTACAAGTATGATAAAAGTATTTCTCCTTGAGAAATGAATCCGTAGGGCCAAAAGATACATCCTTGAAAGAAGGTCAACGGACTATGACTGCAATACATATGATAAGGTAGAGGAATGATCCTTAGTCACTTGGAAAAATGATTAATTGTTAGAGAATCGTCATGAACTTGAAAAGTAAATTATCACAACATTTTGACGTATACCTTTTTGCACCTGTAACTATGATCGAACTTGTTCCCACTCCGTAAATGTGTCACGTTAAATAAATATATGTACATTTCATCACAGACAATGTGTGCTGCCTTAAGTGAACCAGTAAAACACTACATGTTGGAGTTTCGATTGAAAACAATTTCTGACATTTTTGTTCCATTGCAACCAATCACGTAACGAAGTTCTTATACCATTAGAATGAAGCGCCAACATCTCCCCTAAGTATCGCTGAAAAGACAGATGTCGTCTAGTTATGCAATGACATCTGACCGATAAGATAGGATTCGGCGCATCATGCGTACGAATGTAGCTGGTGCGTTCATAAGACCGAAAGGCATAAAATTCCAATGGGAACAAACCCCTGGGTGTAGAAAAAGCAAATAAGAGGTGGGCGCGTTCAGATAACGAACTTGTCAATATCCCTTTAGACAAATCAAATTAGTGAAAAAATGATATTTGTAAAGCTAGTAAGAAAGCTCTCTAGTAAAGGCAATGGGTTCAGCATCGAACATCGTACTTATTCAATTTGACGATAGTCCCAACGCAAATACGTCTGTTATATGTCTTTTTCGGTACAATAACCATCGGCGAAATAATATCAGAAGTTGATAGTGCAATTAATTTTAATCATCATCTCATCACTCCTTTTCAACCTGTGCTTGAAAATGTATAGGGAAAGGATATAGATTGACCTAATAGGATTATGGTCAGTTTAGAATAAGTCATGTTCACTGACATGATTTTTCCAGGGATGCCATAATGGACATCCTGAAAGGTTTGTAACAAAGCCGAAAACTTGTTCGCTGTTCTCCTAGAGACAAATCAGAGAGAACAGAACATTTTTTCCATATTCACAGAAAGAAAGATTGGGGATCCTTGGAAGTGGAAGATTAACATCCGAAAAACTTGTTTCTTCAACCTGAATTACGACCGTGAAGAGTAAGACCATGTTGGACTGGTGAATCGTCCTGTTGTCCTGGAAAATAGGCAGTAAAAATAATCGGGACGTTCATGGAATTCTGAAGCATGTTTGATGTGGAAGGTTTTATGCGTCCCGTTGATATCGGACAATATAGTAAACATCTGAAAATTTTTGATATATAATCGGTACGGACCTATTCCAAGAAATAGAAGTTCTATTTACCAACATGGTAAGCAAAACAAAATGCTTCTCACCAGGACAAAGTTGTCGGAAGGTTCTTTTCTTATTGGCAAATGCCTTGCCTTCTGTTTGGCAAATTCAAAAAGAAATTGCTGAATTTGCATACTTCGATAATCTTTTGGTCTCAGCGCCATGACTATACAAAGCGGATTTTGTGGCATCGTCAAAATTAACCAGCGGATATTAGAATCAAGAAGCAAAGACATAGGGCCGCGCGTCGCGCGCCAAAGCAATTCAAAGGAGAAAATCCAGTATGTTTCATTGGGACCTCTCAGTAAGCAAAGAGAGCCGCGAGTAAAACCCTGCCCAATCTTGAGGATGATCCTCATTATTTTCCGTATAAGTTTTTTGAGAGTTCTATTTAGTCGTTCGACCATCCCATTAGACCTAGGGTGATAGATACTACTCAAAGAATCTATTGTATCTGCAGAGTAGACATTACTTGGACATGGTAAACCGAATTAATTGAGTGCCATGGGACTGATAATATATCTCCCGGGAAATCCCAGACGAGAAAAATAATCCAAAGAGCATCTAGCAATATCAGCAGTAGTAATGCTCTTCAAGGGATAGCCGCTGCCAACGAGTGCACAAATCAACACATGTCATGAAGAACTGAATTCCCTGGCAGACTTGATCTTAAAACGGACCAATAAAGTCTATTGCCATATATCTGATACGTGCCGAATAGGAATTTCCTGCGGGCCTGAATAGGCGCAGCATGACGATGACCA
>JAMPIV010003655.1:0-88522 GCA_024509875.1 Oreohelix idahoensis
ATTTGAACGGGTTGTTGTCGACATTATTGGTCCCCTGGAAAAGACCAAAAGAAGGAACAGGTTCATCCTGACCTTAGTTGACACTTGCACTATGTGGGCCGAAGCCATACCGCTACCATGCACTAATTCCAAGCATGTCGCAGAAGCCCTTGTGCAAATTTTTACACGGTTGGGATTCCCTCAACAAGTTTTGACGGACAATGGATCCCAATTCCGTAGCCTGTTAATGGAGGAGATCTTTAAGATCTTGAGGGCCAAACATATCCACACAAGTCCCTACCATCCGGCCGGAAATGGGCTCGTGGAACGTTTTAACGGTACCCTCACCATGATGTTACGTAAGCTGGGTCAGGAGAAACCGGAAGACTGGGACCAATATATATCGGCTGCCTTATTCGCCTACCGAGAGGTACCCCAAGCGTCTACGGGTTTTGCGCTATCTACACTTTTATTTGGCAGACCTATTAATGGGCCACTAGAAGCCTTACTTCGGTCCCTGACAGACCACAAGGCTGACGAGACAGTCGTCTCTGCAAGCAAGTATGTATCTGAGCTTAAGGAAAGGCTAAAGCTAGGATGGGATCTAGCTACTACCAACCTTAAGAAAGCCCGCGCTAAAATTACTAAAAGATACAACAAAGCTGCAAAAGAGAGAGAACTACAACCAGGGGAGAAAGTCCTATTGCTACTTCCAACCGGAAGCAATAAACTTCGCATCGGATGGCAAGGACCGTTTACCGTCCTTAAAAAGATCTCACGTACCAACTACAAGATCTCCATCAAAGGAAAGGAGAAGGTCTTCCACATAAATCTGCTAAAGAAATATTTGGAAAGACCGGTGCCATCCTCCGAGCATCTCCTGGCTGTCGCCATAGCAACGGAAGACGAGGAAGATGATGATGGTTGCATGGAGTATCCACTGCAACCCACAGAATCCTTTAAAGATGTCAAGTTCGGCGACAATCTCTCACCAGAACAACAAACAGAAACCAGGGCTCTACTAAAACAGTACAGTGCAGTCTTAACGGATGTACCTGGTCGAACAAATCTCATTGAATTTGATATGAAATTAACAAACGAGACCCCTGTTCGAACCAGAGTTTACCCCATCCCGTACGCTAAAGCTGATGCACTTCGCGGAGAAATAGACAAGCTGCATCAGACAGGAATTATCAGTGAGTCTACATCTCCTTACAGCTCGAGCGTAGTGCTGTTGCAGAAGCCCAATAAGGAAGTTCGGCTGTGCATTGATTACAGGTTGCTAAACGCTGTGACGGAATTCCAGCCCGAACCTCTCCAAACTGTTTCTGAGTTGTTCACCAAGCTCAGCAAAGCATAGATCTTCTCCAAGATAGACCTCAGTAAAGGTTATTATCAAATACCAGTCAAGGAGGAAATTAAACCTTTGTTAGCTTTCAGCACTAGTGAAGGACATTACACATTTAACGTGATGCCGTTCGGTTTGCATAACGCACCAGGAGTGTTCACCAGGATGATGAGGAAGCTTCTAGAACCTTTGCAAAGTCCCCATATCCATAATTTCATGGATAACATAGTAATTGCATCGGAAACCTATGAAGAACATATTGCTACGGTTGCCATGCTCCTCAGGAGACTACAGGAAACGGGTCTCACAGCCAGACCTAGCAAATGTCTCATCGGGTTTGAACAGTTAGACTTCCTGGGGCACACTATTTCTCACGGATGCAGTTGGCCTATTAAGAAGAACGTGGAGAAAATAGTGGCAGCAAAAAGACCCCGAACGAAGAAAGACGTACGTTCCTTCATATCGCTATGTGCATACTATCAGAAGTACATCCAGAACTTCAACGGACTGACGGCACCTCTGACTGACCTCACAAAGAAAGGTTGTCCTGATAAGGTCATATGGGATCAAAAGTGCGAACACGCGTATAGCACTTTGAAAGGACAGTTGTCTGCATACCCCATTTTGAGGTTGCCTGACCTCAAGAAACCTTTTGTACTGAGAGTCGACGCGTCAGGTCAGGGCATCGGGTCAACACTGCTTCAAGCCGATGACAGTGACCTGAACATGCTATTTCCAGTTGCCTATGGCAGTCGGAAATTAAATAAAGCGGAACGGAACTACAGCGTAGTTGAAAGGGAATGTCTTGCTCTGATTGACGGTATCAGACGCCATCATGAGTTTCTTTATGGTACATCTTTCACGGTGCAAACAGACCACGCTCCGTTAGCATTTCTTGGTGCCAATAAAGAATTTAACGCTAGGATCATGCGTTGGGCCCTCCTTTTAAGCGTATATTCTTTCAAAGTGGAAGATATTCCGGGAAGACAGAATGTCGGGGCTGATTTCCTGAGTAGAAACTGGACTACAGAGGAAGAGGAGGAAGGTGAAGATACCAATCATCCAAAAGTTACCGATCAGGGCAGCTTTATCGTCATAAATCAAACATGAAAACACGTTTTCACGTCTCAAAAGAGGGGACGATTGTGATGGACGAACTCGGCTGACCCTGAACTTTGTTGTAATTCTTGTGAAAAGGGACTTCTTTCACGTGATTATTGCTATGCAACTGTTCCACGCAGAGGGCAAAACACGTTTACTGATTTCATGCGGAAGGTTTACCTATCGTTCAGTCTGTTCATCGCATTGATTTAAGGAGAGATTAAATCACGCCCACTAACATCTCTTGAACAATCATAGGCAGTTATTTTAATTAACTTGGCCATTCCACCGGCGTAGCCAGAATCAAACAGATACAGCGACCACGATCAAAGAGACAGACTGAGGGATTTCAGGGGAGGCTATCGGCGCTATCAAAGACAGTAGTGGTCCCTGATACGAGACGCAGTTGCTTGCCGCTATTTTCGCGTCTCGGTGTCAATCGCAGAACCGAGCGAACGGGGAAAGCCGAAACGGGCAGCAGCGAACAGAGATACGAAGACCAGGGGGCGGTTTCTTCCCTTGATTTGGCGGTCAGATCCCCAAAAGTTCATGAGATCAAATAAGCTGTCAAGTTTATCATGTCCCACTCAACTTACATTCCATTTTAGCTAAATAGACCATGAAGACTAGACACGTTATCACTCGCTGGCCAGACCTTTACAGAAGCACTAGCTTTATTGAAATCTTGTTATAGATTTTCCCCGGGATTTTATATATATATTTGCAGTGATTTCTATTCTGTGCAAAGCGGTAATATATATTGTGTAAAGTGATCAGTGGTCTAGTTCAGTCATTCTATTTCAATGGATTTTGTGTTAATTTAAATCTATTAAATTAAACCATCTCAATAGTTCCAGTTGTAAATATAATGATCTATCTATTATATTATTTCAAAAGATAATAGATGCTTTAATTAACTTTTAAAGTCGCGAAGGAATTTATAAATTAATAAATTCAGTTAAGTCCTAGTTTTATAGATGTGTGTTTTTAACCACTAGAATTCGCGCAGTGTTTATTAAATACATAATTAAATACTCGAGTGTATTATAGGCTAAACGGGACATTTATCGCGCTTGATTTTTCGGTATGTTACATGTTTTTTTTCTTTCAGACAGAGTGATCGTAACCTGCGGTCCCAGCTAAATAGAGAAAGAAATAAAGAAATCATCCTATAAACTTCCAGTCATGTTGAAGAAACATTTCTTTTAAATATAATCTTGTGGCGATCCTTTTGCGACCTAGCTGTCAGAATTAAATGAAATAAAGCCCACCCAAGAACATTTTAAAGAACAATCATCAAATTACCCTTACAAACCTGTAAGATAAACTGGAAGGTAATCATCGCCAGTAGCGATATTATATTTACTGTTTACTGTGAGAGAGTACATATTTTCCTGACTGTGACTGAGCCTAGTTTTTCCTCAATTGGATTTAATAAAACTATCATCACGCATTGAAGGAATTTTACCATAGCGGAGGATTAAAAGAGACCACTTCATTTTCACCCCTGTGTCGAACTGCGTCAGTGCCATCCCATAGACTCGTTTCTTTATAATAAAACACAAGAACTCTTAGAACTTCAAGCGGGAATATTTGCTCTCAGTGAATCCTCGCATTATCTGGGGCGGGACATAGAAGGACTAGACAGTTGTCATACGTCAAGAGTTAATTATTGTGTTTATCATTCTAACTGATTGACTGATGCTGCAACTCGGTAAGTGTGTGGTGTATATGAGTGTGGATCCTCACAGTGTGCATGAATGACAGGAGATTTGTTTTTTTTTGCAACAAACCATTTGTTAACTTGCCTACCGGGTAATACGTTTTCTGTATACCCGGCATTGTTCCTTTAGTGGGATAATTTGTTAACTCTGTTTCATTCCCCCCCCCCTTTTTTTTCTTTGCTTAGTAAAGGGAAGACACCATTGGGATAACAGTAAATTTTGTCTACCACCATAACTAATATTGTTTTTTTTTTTGTGATTTGATCTTTACGGTAAATAAACATCATAAACTTAACTCGGACTGTGTTGGATATACCCAAAGCCTTACTTTTCCCCTATTCGTTTAATATAGTTTGTATCTACGTCGCCTGTGTGTTTGAAAACACCAAATCGGTGTGCGCGCAGATGCGTGACTGGAAAACTGGCAAATAATTGTTTGACCAGGAGAGTGGAAGAGAAGATTGAGAGAGACGAATTGTCGTAAATAAGTCTGTCTTTACTCTCCTCCTGCACGCTGTGAAGCAACTATTTAATCTCTACATTTTCTATCACTGAGCTTTCCATCATCATTTCCACTCTAAACCGGACCACTATTTCTAAGACTCTTTTCTCTCAAAATAAATTTATGACAGTGCACTCATATGAAAGGAACGGCAATATTCGGACGTTTCCTGTGCAAAAAGTATGTGCTCGCCCGAAAAAGTCTTGGGTATGTGGTAGACGGTGTCAGCAGTCGACGCTGGACACAAACAGCAGACGGGTCTTGAAGATGATTGACAATCCCTGCAGTTACCACAGCCGATGCATGAGACATGCTATAGCCACCAGACGTGATTATTGTGGAGAAGTGCAGTCCAAGGCACCTGCAGTACCGAACAGCGGCTGAAGCAGACGCTAATCGATCCCACACAGGAAACTATTTAGCATAACAGCGGAAACAATTGACATTTTCAAATTTTTTTGTAAGTACCACCACAGTGTAAATCATCCGAAGACGATACATATCTTCGCGTCTTTTTTTATAAACACCTTTATTTATTGATTATCCATAATTGATTATATATTGCCTCACAGAAAGGACGGGAGAATAATAAGTTCATGATAGCTTTGATGATCTCAGTTGCCATGCCTTTTTTCTTTAAATTATTATGAGGCTCACAAAACTAGACGTATCATTCTTGTATTTATATCTGTGCCAAGAGTAATCTTGAGCGAAGGTTGATACCTTTGAAGACCCTTCTCATTATACTCAAAGTTTGGCCATTGCTTGACCACTACTGCGAAGCAGTGGGGACGAAAACCGTCATAAGTGTGCTCTTATATTAGTCAGTTTTCAGAACTCTGCATTCATGTGAGATCTTTTTCTTAGAGACAACCATTGGTACTGGTTTCATTCTGCTCACGATGAGCCGTTTTTTGGGTATACTAGTTTATTACCGTGAGTCATTTTCTGATATTAGTCTGTTAACGACATAAAGTGAGTAGTCCCGGAGTCTCTCAGGAGGCAAAAAAGATAGTGGCTATTTCTCCCTCTTGTAAATAGTAAGAGGGAACCAATATGAGACTGTGCATGCGATGTCAAATCTCATCATATAAAACACAACATATTGGCACAGAAACCATTGCTGAAAGAGCTCGCAATTATTTAACGCCACTTTCCTACGGGACCAGCTGTAATGGTGGCTCCATTGTCTACAGGGATGCAGAAAGGGAGATGACGCTGATCAGCATAGGCACATCATTTATACTGTGTCGTAAATTTATTTTGAGAGAAAAGAGTCGTAGAAATAGTGGTCCGGTTTAGAGTGGAAAATGATGATGGAAAGCTCAGTGATAGAAATGTAGAGATTTAATAGTTACTTCACAGCGTGCTGGAGGAGAGTAAAGACAGACTTATTTACGACAAATCGTGTCTCTCAATCTTCTCTTTCACTCTCCTGGTCAAACAATTATTTGCCAGTTTTCCAGACTCGCATCTGCGCGCACACCGATTCGGTGTTTTCAAACACACACACGACGTTGATACAAACTATATTAAACGAATAGGGGAAATGTTGGGCTTTGGGTATATCCAACACACAGAACTAAATGAGTTTAGGTGATTTTATTCACTTTAAACATCAATCACTAAAAATATCAGATATTACATAAATTATCATAAGTACACAAATGCAAATAACAAGTTTGGGAGGGGGTGAAGAAGATTGGTATCGACTAAGCCCTTCCCGCTCATTAGACAAAGACAAACCCAGTCCAGAGATAGATAATATCAGGAACACGGGTACGTTAACCTAACAGTAAAGTTAATTACTCTGAAAGAGGTGTTACCAAGTTAGGTATAAGTGATAGAAAAAAAAAAACCTGTTCTTCCCAGCTGTTCTTCCCTTTACTAAGCAAATGGAAAGGAGGTGGTTTTAAACAGAGTTAACAAATTATCAACTATCCCACTTAAAGGAACAATGTAGGGTATACAGAAAAGATATATGTTACCAGGTAAGCAAGTTAACAAAATGGTCACACAAAAGAATTAATTTCCTGTCATTCATACACGCGCTAGCAAAGGCCTTCACTCATCTTGCTCTCACTTACCGATTGTGAAAAAATCTTGCACTCCATAGAATAACACAACAGCAGTTACACCTCAACTAAATGTATGAGTGTTTGTTCAAGTTCTAGCCCCAGATTATCGGGTAGGCGGTCAGCACATAAAAGGATCCCGTAATCGCTGGAAAATGAATCTGTAGTTGTGTCTCTTTTCTTAATAACAGTTTCTATGGGAGGGCACGGTCTCTGATACCGGGGTGAGGATGGTGTGGTCTATTTGACTATGCCGCTGATAATAAAATTCTTACGCGTGCTGGTACACTTTATCCGTGAGGTATGGTTTAAGTCCAGTGAGAAAACTAGTCACATCACTGTTCAGGAAATTATGAATTATCTCTCTGTGTCAGTAAACTAACAAAGCTCGGGCCAGTGTTCTTCTTCCCGTTACGACTTAAGTTGTTTGATGGTGCGTTAAATTTGTCTTTGGGTGTGCTTTCTTTGCTATAAGTTAGATAGCGGAATTCCAAACATAGAATCGCCTCAAAGATTAAAAATTTACACAGTCTCAACCAGTTCTGCGTCAGGGGAACTCTACACACTGTTTATGCTTTGCTTTGCTTAGATTGATTTCTTTATTGCTTTCTTAATGCTGGGATCGCACAGGTTACGATCACTCTGTATGAAAGAAAAAAAAACATGTAATATACCGAAAACAAATAACCTTCTAAAGCGCGATGAATTTCCCGTTAAGCCTATAATACACTCGAGTATTTAATTATGTATTTAATAAACACTGCGCGAATTCTAGTGGTTAAAAACCCACATCTATAAAACTAGGACTTAACTGAATTTATTAATTATAAATTCCTTCGCGACTTTAAAAGTTAATTTAAGCATCTATTATCTTTTGAAATAATATAATAGATAGATCATTATATTTAAAACTGGAACTCTTGAGATGGTTTAATTAAATAGATTTAAATTAACACAAAGTCCCTTGAAATAGAATGACTAGACCACTGATCACTTTACACAATATATATTTTACCGCTTTGCACAGAATTAGAAATCACTGCAAATATATATAAAATCCAGGGGAAAATCTATAACAAGATTTCAATAAAGCTAGTGCTTCTGTAAAGGTCTGGCCAGCGAGTGATAACGTGTCTAGTTCTACATGGTCTATTTAGCTAAAATGAAATGTAAGTTGAGTGGGACATGATAAACTTGACAACTTATTTGATCTCACGAACTTTTGGGGATCTGACCGCCAAATCAAGAGAAGAAGCCGCCGCCTGGTCTTCGTATCCGCTCGCTGCTGCCCGTTTCGCTTTCCCCCGTTCGCTCGGTTCCTCGATTGACACCGAGACGCGAAATTAGCGGCAAGCAACTGCGTCTCGTATCAGGGAAAACTACTGTCTTTGATAGCGCCGATAGTCTCCCTTAAGATCCCTCGGTCTGTCTCTTTGATCTCGTCGCTGTATCCTACATGAGTCCCGGTGGAATGCGTTCTGGCAAACGAAAAGTTACAACAAATGTTCAGGGGTTCTAATGTTATGAAAAGCTAAAGGTCCCTTTAAATCATCCATCATATCAGGGAAAATTCACTTGTCAAACTAGACGTACGTCACAATCGTCCCCACTTTTAGACATGAAACCATTTTTCATGTTTTCATTTTTTGACAATGGAGGTGACCTGATTGGTGATTTTAGGATGAGTGGTATCTTCAGTTTGCTCTTCTTCCTCTGTAGACCAGTTTCTACTCAGGAAATCAGCCCCGACATTCTGTCTTTCCGGAATATATTCCACTTTGAAAGAATAAACGCTTAAAAGGAGGGCCCAACGCATGATCCTAGCGTTAAATTCTTTATTGGCACCAAGAAATGCTAACGGAGCGTGGTCTGTTTGCACCGTGAACGATGTACCATAAAGAAACTCATGATGGCGTCTGATACCGTCAATCAGAGCAAGACATTCCCTTTCAACTACGCTGTAGTTCCGTTCCGCTTTATTTAATTTCCGACTGCCATAGGCAACTGGAAATAGCATGTTCAGGTCACTGTCATCGGCTTGAAGCAGTGTTGACCCGATGCCCTGACCTGACGCGTCGACTCTCAGTACAAAAGGTTTCTTGAGGTCAGGCAACCTCAAAATGGGGTATGCAGACAACTGTCCTTTCAAAGTGCTATACGCGTGTTCGCACTTTTGATCCCATATGACCTTATCAGGACAACCTTTCTTTGTGAGGTCAGTCAGAGGTGCCGTCAGTCCGTTGAAGTTCTGGATGTACTTCTGATAGTATGCACATAGCGATATGAAGGAACGTACGTCTTTCTTCGTTCGGGGTCTTTTTGCTGCCACTATTTTCTCCACGTTCTTCTTAATAGGCCAACTGCATCCGTGAGAAATAGTGTGCCCCAGGAAGTCTAACTGTTCAAACCCGATGAGACATTTGCTAGGTCTGGCTGTGAGACCCGTTTCCTGTAGTCTCCTGAGGAGCATAGCAACCGTAGCAATATGTTCTTCATAGGTTTCCGATGCAATTAAGATGTCATCCATGAAATTATGGATATGGGGACTTTGCAAAGGTTGTAGAAGCTTCCTCATCATCCTGGTGAACACTCCTGGTGCATTATGCAAACCGAACGGCATCACGTTAAATGTGTAATGTCCTTCACTAGTGCTGAAAGCTAACAAAGGTTTAATTTCCTCCTTGACTGGTATTTGATAATAACCTTTACTGAGGTCAATCTTGGAGAAGATCTTAGCTTTGCTGAGCTTGGTGAACAACTCAGAAACAGTTTGGAGAGGTTCGGGCTGGAATTCCGTTACAGCGTTTAGCAACCTGTAATCAATGCACAGCCGAACTTCCTTATTGGGCTTCTGCAACAGCACTACGCTCGAGCTGAAAGGAGATGTAGACTCACTGATAATTCCTGCCTGACGCAGCTTGTCTATTTCTCCGCGAAGTGCATCAGCTTTAGCGTACGGGATGGGGTAAACTCTGGTTTGAACAGGGGTCTCGTTTGTTAATTTCATATCAAATTCAATGAGATTTGTTCAACCAGGTACATCCGTTAAAACTGCACTGTACTGTTTTAGTAGAGCCCTAGTTTCTGTTTGTTGTTCTGGTGAGAGATTGTCGCCGAACTTGACATCTTTAAAGGATTCTGTGGGTTGCAGTGGATACTCCATGCAACCATCATCATCTTCCTCGTCTTCCGTTGCTATGGCGACAGCCAGGAGATGCTCGGAGGATGGCACCGGTCTTTCCAAATATTTCTTTAGCAGATTTATGTGGAAGACCTTCTCCTTTCCTTTGATGGAGATCTTGTAGTTGGTACGTGAGATCTTTTTAAGGACGGTAAACGGTCCTTGCCATCCGATGCGAAGTTTATTGCTTCCGGTTGGAAGTAGCAATAGGACTTTCTCCCCTGGTTGTAGTTCTCTCTCTTTTGCAGCTTTGTTGTATCTTTTAGTAATTTTAGCGCGGGCTTTCTTAAGGTTGGTAGTAGCTAGATCCCATCCTAGCTTTAGCCTTTCCTTAAGCTCAGATACATACTTGCTTGCAGAGACGACTGTCTCGTCAGCCTTCTGGTCTGTCAGGGACCGAAGTAAGGCTTCTAGTGGCCCCTTAATAGGTCTGCCAAATAAAAGTGTAGCTGGCGCAAAACCCGTAGACGCTTGGTACCTCTCGGTAGGCGAATAAGGCAGCCGATATATATTGGTCCCAGTCTTCCGGTTTCTCCTGACCCAGCTTACGTAACATCATGGTGAGGGTACCGTTAAAACGTTCCACGAGCCCATTTCCGGCCGGATGGTAGGGACTTGTGTGGATATGTTTGGCCCTCAAGATCTTAAAGATCTCCTCCATTAACAGGCTACGGAATTGGGATCCATTGTCCGTCAAAACTTGTTGAGGGAATCCCAACCGTGTAAAAATTTGCACAAGGGCTTCTGCGACATGCTTGGAATTAGTGCATGGTAGCGGTACGGCTTCGGCCCACATAGTGCAAGTGTCAACTAAGGTCAGGATGAACCTGTTCCTTCTTTTGGTCTTTTCCAGAGGACCAATAATGTCGACAGCAACCCGTTCAAATGGAGTCCCTACTATTGGCATTTGCCCCATAGGTACTGGGGTGTCAAGTGCTTGGGTGCTACCCGTTGGCACTGGGCGCAGGATTTCACGTACCTGACAATGTCAGAGTTCATTCCTGGCCACCAATAGTGGTTTTTTATTCGCTGAATAGTGGCGTTTTGTCCCATGTGTCCGCTAAAGGGAAGAGAGTGCCCCATTTCTAAGATCTGGTTTCTGTACTGCGTCGGTACTAGGAGCTGGTTATTCCCCGTGTCCGGGTTGCCCGTTCTACGATACAATACACCATCCTTAGAAAAGATGTCTCCGTTGTGTCTGGGGTCCTTAGCCATGGGCAGTTTTTTAAAGCAGGGCGCCAGAGTAGGGTCCTTTTGTTGCGCCTCCTTCAGTTCATTCGGCAACAAGTTTGGCGCAGGCTCCCTCTCCTTCTTGGCTTGCCCTCTTGTGGTTACCGCTGCCACAATCGGCTCCTTAGGTCTCCCAATGAACACATATCTACATCCCAGGATAACTGGGTAGATCGGATCATCCATTATGGCCGCTTTAATAACTCCTCTGACAAAGTCAGAGTGTATTTCTACCAGTGCGATAGGAAGCGTCCTGGGTGCATCACTCCTGAAAACTCCACTAAGTTTGACGGTTTCCTCTGTCTCCTGACCGGGTTTGACTAGGTGCCTAGCGACAATACAATCAAAACTTAATCCAGTGTCAAAAAGACAAGTAGTGGAGGTACCGTTCAAAATTACAGTTCCTCGAGTTGAGGGTCGGTCCCCCTCAGGTTGAGAATCACTGACATTGACTCTACCTTTCGAGGCTGTATGCAAACATCCAATGCGGTTTGCACCGGTTTGTTTGCCCTGATCAGACGTTCCTGGTGTAGGGGTCTTCCCTTTTCCTTGACCTTGGTGGCCGCGCTGCCACGTAGGCTTGTTGGGTTGATCAGAATTGTTGTTGGGGGGGTATCGGGTTTTGTAGAATTTCGATTTTTCCTGGGGAGGTTTCTGGGTATTGTTATCTCGTTGGTTATAATGTTGAGAGGAAGTGGAAGAATAGGATGCCTGTTCTAGATTCTGTTTTCGAGATGGCTCATCGGTGGGTTTACGTTTAGTGCTGGGAAGTTCGGCCATTGCATTGCTATAGCGTTCGGCTTTATTGAGTATGTCTTCAAGCCTGACTGCCCCCTGTTCAGCCAAAAATCTACGTGTTTCATTCGACAAAGTGGATTTTATCTGCTCCACAAGAACAAGTTCGAGGAGTCCCTCATATGAAAGAGGTAGGTCAGATAATTCAATGCACTTTGTCAGATAACCCGTGAGACGTGAAGAGAACTGTGGGAAATGTTTCCGTGCTCTCTTTTCGGCTGTTTCTGAACAACTGCAGAAACTTTCGGGCAGTCATCTCAAACTGCTGTAGTAAGGCCTTTTTCAACATGTCGTAATCATGTTGATTCGGTCCCAGCTTTGTGTACACGTCATAAGCATTGCCTTTCAGTGACGTTGAAAGTTTGAGCGCCCAGCGGGTACTCTCTAACCCATAAAGATTCGCGAGTCTCTCGAATTTTTCTAGGTAGCTGTCAATTTTTTCGTTAGGGCTAGGAAAAGATTCTAAAGAAAACGACATAGCAGTTAATTGGGCAGATTGAGTACTGGAGAGGTCCATTGATTGAGACTGGGGCGAAGACGGCTCTCCGTTAGTCGAAGTAGAGGCGCCCCGACTCTCTAGAGCCTTAAGCGCCAGTTGATGCTGTCTTTCCTTGTCTCTCTCTCTCTCTCTGCGAGTTTCCATCTCTGCTTCAATTTTCTTCTGTTCCAAAAGACGTTCTTCCGCTTCTTTCTTATCTGCCCTCTCCTGGGCTTCTCTCCTCTCTGTTCTTTCTTTCTCTTCCTTCCTCTCAGCTTCGGCTCTCTGTTGCTTCGCCTTCCTCTCAGCTTCGGCTCTCTGTTGCTCCGCGTCATATATTTCCAATTCCTGGTTAATAAACGCGTTTGCAGCTTCTGCATCTAATCCTGCCTCTTTCGCTTCCAGCCTCAAGATGGACCTCATCTTTATCCTCTCTGCCATTGTTAAAGAATAAGATGACGTATGCCTAGAGAACTAGTAAGAAGAAACGCGAAAGGGAGGAACTCTGAACCGCTACGAGAAAAAAACACAAGTACAAATTTACCTGTGTTACCTCCTACCTGTACTGTGCAAACTTATCGCTGCTATTATCTGGCAATTAAGGCTCTAAACGCAAGCGACTATGCCACTAAATGGTAAGTTACACTGGAAAAGAATCTATTTTTACTAACAGTCGAGAAAAATTTATATTAAAACAATTTAAAAGAAAAAAAATTTTCCCTAAATTTTTAATCTCTGACAACAAACTCCGTCCCTAAAGTCAATTATTGAGATGAGACGTTGTTAACTTAATTTTTAAAAATCAGAACAATCCGTCTTTAGCTAAGCTCAACTCTTTTTGACTTCAAAAACCTTAGTGACTGTAAAACAATCACGCAATCCCAGCAACTTTTATAAAGAAAGAAATATAATTATCTCCGCCAGAGGATAATTAAAATAGCAAATATATTTGTTTATCTGTACTTTATACTGCTGTGGAGAGAAAACAACCTGTAAATATGCTGTGTGGACAACCCAAATACTTAAAGAACGTTTGTCTAGGGGTGTAATTATTTATTTATTTCCCTAATTCACAAAGACAAATCATTCACACTCTACCTAGTTAGACCCAAACTAAATCAGACTCAAAATATCTTTAACCCGGCTATGCGATTGCCTCAAATGTAGCTCAAGATCCCAGAACCAGCCCACAAATATGTGTGCATCAAATGTATCTCAAAATTATCCCAGACGAGCCGGCCAAATATTGTCGTAAATTTATTTTGAGAGAAAAGAGTCGTAGAAATAGTGGTCCGGTTTAGAGTGGAAAATGATGATGGAAAGCTCAGTGATAGAAATGTAGAGATTTAATAGTTACTTCACAGCGTGCTGGAGGAGAGTAAAGACAGACTTATTTACGACAAATCGTGTCTCTCAATCTTCTCTTTCACTCTCCTGGTCAAACAATTATTTGCCAGTTTTCCAGACTCGCATCTGCGCGCACACCGATTCGGTGTTTTCAAACACACACACGACGTTGATACAAACTATATTAAACGAATAGGGGAAATGTTGGGCTTTGGGTATATCCAACACACAGAACTAAATGAGTTTAGGTGATTTTATTCACTTTAAACATCAATCACTAAAAATATCAGATATTACATAAATTATCATAAGTACACAAATGCAAATAACAAGTTTGGGAGGGGGTGAAGAAGATTGGTATCGACTAAGCCCTTCCCGCTCATTAGACAAAGACAAACCCAGTCCAGAGATAGATAATATCAGGAACACGGGTACGTTAACCTAACAGTAAAGTTAATTACTCTGAAAGAGGTGTTACCAAGTTAGGTATAAGTGATAGAAAAAAAACTGTTCTTCCCAGCTGTTCTTCCCTTTACTAAGCAAATGGAAAGGAGGTGGTTTTAAACAGAGTTAACAAATTATCAACTATCCCACTTAAAGGAACAATGTAGGGTATACAGAAAAGATATATGTTACCAGGTAAGCAAGTTAACAAAATGGTCACACAAAAGAATTAATTTCCTGTCATTCATACACGCGCTAGCAAAGGCCTTCACTCATCTTGCTCTCACTTACCGATTGTGAAAAAATCTTGCACTCCATAGAATAACACAACAGCAGTTACACCTCAACTAAATGTATGAGTGTTTGTTCAAGTTCTAGCCCCAGATTATCGGGTAGGCGGTCAGCACATAAAAGGATCCCGTAATCGCTGGAAAATGAATCTGTAGTTGTGTCTCTTTTCTTAATAACAGTTTCTATGGGAGGGCACGGTCTCTGATACCGGGGTGAGGATGGTGTGGTCTATTTGACTATGCCGCTGATAATAAAATTCTTACGCGTGCTGGTACACTTTATCCGTGAGGTATGGTTTAAGTCCAGTGAGAAAACTAGTCACATCACTGTTCAGGAAATTATGAATTATCTCTCTGTGTCAGTAAACTAACAAAGCTCGGGCCAGTGTTCTTCTTCCCGTTACGACTTAAGTTGTTTGATGGTGCGTTAAATTTGTCTTTGGGTGTGCTTTCTTTGCTATAAGTTAGATAGCGGAATTCCAAACATAGAATCGCCTCAAAGATTAAAAATTTACACAGTCTCAACCAGTTCTGCGTCAGGGGAACTCTACACACTGTTTATGCTTTGCTTTGCTTAGATTGATTTCTTTATTGCTTTCTTAATGCTGGGATCGCACAGGTTACGATCACTCTGTATGAAAGAAAAAAAAAACATGTAATATACCGAAAACAAATAACCTTCTAAAGCGCGATGAATTTCCCGTTAAGCCTATAATACACTCGAGTATTTAATTATGTATTTAATAAACACTGCGCGAATTCTAGTGGTTAAAAACCCACATCTATAAAACTAGGACTTAACTGAATTTATTAATTATAAATTCCTTCGCGACTTTAAAAGTTAATTTAAGCATCTATTATCTTTTGAAATAATATAATAGATAGATCATTATATTTAAAACTGGAACTCTTGAGATGGTTTAATTAAATAGATTTAAATTAACACAAAGTCCCTTGAAATAGAATGACTAGACCACTGATCACTTTACACAATATATATTTTACCGCTTTGCACAGAATTAGAAATCACTGCAAATATATATATAAAATCCAGGGGAAAATCTATAACAAGATTTCAATAAAGCTAGTGCTTCTGTAAAGGTCTGGCCAGCGAGTGATAACGTGTCTAGTTCTACATGGTCTATTTAGCTAAAATGAAATGTAAGTTGAGTGGGACATGATAAACTTGACAACTTATTTGATCTCACGAACTTTTGGGGATCTGACCGCCAAATCAAGAGAAGAAGCCGCCCCCTGGTCTTCGTATCCGCTCGCTGCTGCCCGTTTCGCTTTCCCCCGTTCGCTCGGTTCCTCGATTGACACCGAGACGCGAAATTAGCGGCAAGCAACTGCGTCTCGTATCAGGGAAAACTACTGTCTTTGATAGCGCCGATAGTCTCCCTTAAGATCCCTCGGTCTGTCTCTTTGATCTCGTCGCTGTATCCTACATGAGTCCCGGTGGAATGCGTTCTGGCAAACGAAAAGTTACAACAAATGTTCAGGGGTTCTAATGTTATGAAAAGCTAAAGGTCCCTTTAAATCATCCATCATATCAGGGAACATTCACTTGTCAAACTAGACGTACGTCACATACTGTATGCTCCAAGCTGTAATCATTGTCCTGAGAATGTTTCCACAGTGTCGTGGTATTATTATAGAATAGTTTAGTGAGCACATCGTTGCCCAATCACTTTCGTTTATTAGATGTAAGATGTCATGTTCATTTCCCATTCTTTATTCATTACCCTCCGGTATCAAGGATCATAAGCCTTCAAAATACACATAACAAGTCCTCCTGTCACGTGCCATCATCTCAAGTTCTTTTCACGTTCTCCTCATCATTTCCCGCTCTGTTTCCAGCTCTCTATGTGCTTCTTGGTCTACCTCTGCCTTTCTTGCCCTTGGGGTTCCAGAACAATTACTGCCTTGTAATTCTATAAACAAGTTTCCTCAGTGTGTATCCTATCCATCGCCATCGTCTTCTTCTCATCTCTTGTTCCACTGCCACTTGTCTGGTTCTTGTCAACAGTTCCACATTGGTAACCCTGTCAAACCATTTCAGTACTTCTATTCTACGCAAGCACCCATTTATGAAAGTCTCTAGCTTTTTGGTTGTTATTTTTGTTGTTCTCCATGTTTCAGAGCCACATAATAATATATCTCAATCTTACACTCATACAAACACTTCTTACTTTCAATAAATATTTATGATTTTTTTTAAATTGTGCAAACATCGATTTCTATTTACATAAAAGGCAATGTAAGTTTCTATGTTCTTAATACAAATCCGCATGCCTTATTATTTCTTAATGAATTTTGGCTGAGAGTCTCTTTAAATACTGCCGAGTAACGCCATGTAGTTATTTCATAATTTAATATTGTAATTATGACATGGATTTAATTTAAAGTTTTCGTATAAAATGTAAACAAGCCATTTAATTCTCAGTGGCCATAATCAAATAAATAGATATCCGAGTGATTTCAAGGGACGTAACACAAATGTTAAAACTATTATTTTATGTTTGTAATTAATAACCAAACATTTTCATATTTTACAAGATAAAAAAAATGTTTAACTACACACTTTTAATTTAATGGGAAATAGAAAAAAAAAAACCCAGTTTTATTTAGTACTTCCTTCTTTTTTACTATGTAATTTTAATGGCACTGATTTTGCCACGCGGTTTCAAATTGCATCAGAGCTGTATCAGTACATATTTTAAAACAAATGAATGTTATGTGGGGATCAACATCCACTATGCGCGTTTAGTCTCAATGAAAATCTAACATGATTTAAAGTATAGATTTTTTTACAGCATTTTAAAAATGGGTCGTCACACGAATTTAAATTGTAAAACAACTGTATCAACATATGTAAAAACCAAACGCACTCGATAGTCTCTTTTTTCGGTGCAATTATTTTGATGTAATTTTATAGTAAAAACTTTAGTTGTTGCAGAAAACAAAATTATTAAATAGTTATAATCTTTGAAGGACCGTTTAAATGGAAGTAATTTTGTCGCATATTGCCAAGTAACATAATTTGGTTTCTACCGCTTTGATTTAAAAAAAAATGAATAAAAGTAATCTGGTGATCAGCTACGAAATCTATTTGCAATTATAAAAACAACCAGCGGCACCTCGGATTCACACATTTTCTGGGAGAAATATAAATACAGCTTGAGGGAAGATAATCTTAGACAAGCACGTAGAGATAATCCGACTATGGATTTAAATTACTCTTTTGTAATTTTTAATCCAGCACTTAAGTTGTTGGAAGATAAATGCACATCCATGAATCCTCTTCAACAACTGGGTCTAGAAGCGCCTACAGGATCAGTTTCTGCGATACTTGAAAGGGACATTTTGCGGGAAACAAACTATGGCATTGATCTGTTGGAAAGATTTGTTGAAACCAAGGAACCGCTCTTAGTTGATGATCAAAGATTGGCATACAACGCTATTCTGGACCTGATCATAAATGGAAATTGAGGACTATTCTTTCTTGATGCACCTGGTGTGACGGGAAAAATATTTCTTATTAATATGCTTCTTGCTAAAATTCGGAAGCAAAATGAGATTGCTCTTGCGGTTGCATCATTTGGAATACATTATTGGAAGGAGGTCGTACAGCTCATTGAGCTCTCAAACTACCCCTAAATCTAGCATATTTAGGGTCTCCGATTTGTATTATGAGCAAGGGCACTGGACAAGCACAAGTGCTAAAAAATGCAAAGTAATTGTGTGGGATGAGTGCACTATGTCACATAAGAGAGCTCTTGAAGCTCTTGATCTGACTCTGCAAGATATTAGGGGAAACACTCTTCCAATGGGAGGGGCTGTGATAGTGCTTTCTGGTGATTTTCGTCAAACATTACCGGTTAATCCGCGATCAGCACATGCGGACGAACTAAATGCTTGCCTTAAAGGATCATACGTTTGTATACACATTCAGAAAATGGAACTGACCATCAATATTCGCGTTCATTTACTTGGAGATTCAACCGCATACAACTTTGCTCACCAACTGTTGTGCCTTGGTGATGAAAAATTTCCTACGAATCAAACAACTAATCTGATATCGTTTCCATCGGATTTTTTGCAATTTAGTCATGTCAGTTCAAGAATTACAAAACAGCGTTCTTCCGAACATTCACAACAACTTTGGAAATCATAAATGGCTTTGTGAGCGAGCGATTCTGGCGCCTAAAAATTAGAGCGCTAGTAATATAAGTCTTCAAATACAGAATCAGCTGCCGGGCATAACCACAACACATAAATAAATTGACACTGTCATAGACAGTCAGCAGGCTGTATTTTATCCGACTGAGTTCCTGAACTCATTGGAAACAACTGGCATGCCACAGCATAACTTAATTTTAAAAATCGGTGCACCGATAATATTGCTGCGAAATCTTGATCCTCCTAAATTGTGTAATGGAACCAGATTATGTGTTAAGAAATGTGATAGAAGCAACAATATGAACAGGTTATGCCAGGGGAGAAGAAGCATTCATTCCACGCATTCCTCTGATCCCAACTGACAAGCCTTTTGATTTCTAACGACTGCAATATCCTGTACATCTTCCATTTGCAATGATAATAAACAAGGCCCAAGGGCAATCACTTAAGGTAGCAGGCATTAACTTATAAAATTTGCGCTTTTCACACGGATAGCTATATGTTACTTGCTCCAGGGTGGGAAAACCAAGAAATTTATTCATTTTTGCCCCCGGTGGCAACACCAAGAATAATGTTTATCGAAAAGCACTGGAATAATGTTGCAATAATAAATGTAGAAAATAACGTTACGTAAATATGACACGATGTAGTCAAATATATTAATTGTAACTTATGTAACTTCCGTGTGTGTAACTTATGTATGTCAGTTTCATAAACCGTTAGTAGAAATCCGGGCAACGCCGGGTACTTACAGCTAGTTCGATGTATTTCTTGCATTATTAAGACCTTCCGATATTTCACCTTGTCAAAAGCAAGCATTGGTATAAATCTATAAAGTGCACATATAGATTTTTGTGTGCGTCCAAAGTTCTTTTTATTAGGGCTGTTTTACATGCACATTGTTTTGCGTTCCCATTTCATCGACACATCTAGGCTGTAGGGCGGGGGGCGGTGGGGAGGGGGGGGCTCCTCCGAGAAGACAAACTTGTAGAGCTACAGCATTCTTAGGTAATTCGTACAAAGTGACTAATATGAGGTTGTACATGAGGTTGGCAACCTCATCATAAAAAACACATTGCCACAAAACCACTGCTGCAAGAGTATGTGAATTTTTGGTGCAGGCTTCTTGCAAGTGGGCGGCTGCACTGATGACCTCATGCTGCGTAAGGGGCGCAATGGAAAATCATGGTGGTGTATCTACGGTTGTAAAGGTCATTCAGTAATTGTGTTATTATTGCTTACTTTAAATTTGTCCATTGCTTCGATTAATTATAATGCAACACTTATCTCATCCATTTGACTTTCTTGTTTCTTTTTTCGTAGCTGATTCTATGGCTTTTCTTCCTAAAGAACCAATCTGATTTTATTGTCTGAGAGTTTACACTGGCGCTTTTGGGCAGGTCGCGTGGCCTGTAATTTGGCTTGTTATGTTTGCTTCATCTTTGACCACTCAACCAATCAGTCATTCGTGTTTCTGTGATCTAACTAGCGCGCAACAACTGTAATGAAACCACAGCCCGTGAAACGACCTGCTGTACGAATCAATGACGTACATACTAGCAGAACAAAACATGTTTATTTGATAATGCTGGCGCTGTTTGTTTTTATATCCAACTGGCCCGGGCAATTTCAACTTCTTTGTTCTACCTGTTTTATTGTCTTGTTTTTAATCCACCATCAATGGGCGTTAGCACTTGGTGATTTAACGTGTTTGTTATATTCCTTTATACTTAAACCCTTTATTTTTCCTTAAAGAGAAGAGAAGGCTCTTGCAGACAATCCTTCCTCTCAGAAGGTTCGCGGTCCCAGTATACTGTTGTTATATTCCTACCATATCAAATATTTTGACTGTTCAGTATCTCAAAACTTCGTTATTTTCCATTTCTGTTCCATCACACTAGCCTGTCGTCATGTTTTCTCAGTTGTTGTCTTCTTCCAATGAAAAATCGGCTGCATTTTCCTTTTCAGTGTGTGTCTAATTTGTGCTCCTTTTTGAATTTTTTCATTCCTACATATTAGATCGGTTACTCAATTTAACTTGCATAATTTCTCTAAAATAAAGTCATTTGGCGTGCAGATATATCATTTATTCAATAACTGTCCTATTATATAGTGTAGAACTATTTCTTCCAATGCAAAGATAGATTGTTTTTCAAATACTGATTGTAGCCTAAAAGATTTGGAATTATATAACAATCGGATTTAACTACAGGTCATGGAAAACTTCAAACCACTACGTCACATATGCGGCTAAACTGTCCAATTTTTCTCGACAGTTGCGAAGCTGTCGTCAATATTTAAGCTGTTTCCATGCAAGTTATAATGTATTCAAACATGATTTTTTTTTCTTACTTAACAGATACATTTATAAAGACAGTTGATGGACAGATTGGTTTATTTTTTAATTATTAAAGAACCATGAGTTAAGTAGTTTTGATTATGCGCTTTTCATCATATTTCCGTTAAAGTGGGCATGTCAAAGTAAATAGTTCAGTAATTAATATAGAAAGCAGGTGTCTACCCAAACAATAAGGCTGCCAAGAACTCAGAAAAACGCATTTATATCTTTGAGGTCACATGAAGAATAACGTAAACAACACAAACATGCCAGGTCTTGCTGCTCTGTGACATCTGATAATGGTATTTCAAAGTCTTGTTTATACATTCCGTTTGTGTCACCAGTTCTCTTCTCCTGACTTCTTCACCTTTTTTCCGGTTGTCCTTTACCTGTCTCACTCAGGTGGCTCAAGGACATATACTGTCTTGTAACGCTATCAGTTGGTATCCTAATGTGGCATCCTATGAAACGCCCACGTGTTCGCCATATCTCTAGTTAAGCAGAATGGAGAGTGTACTATTTCACGTTTAAGCGTAATACCTAAAGGGAAAAAATAAACCCACACAAAAGTAGAGAATTGTATAACAGCACTTTTACAACAAGAGTGGTCGATCGCCGCATGGGGCAAATGGTAATAAGCCGAAGTTAACTGCACTTTCCATAATTTAATCAAGTGAGATAAATTAACTATAATTGGCCACCTTTACCCCTGTCCTTTTTGATCTTGTGGCTAGCAAAAATAGAATAGGCAGCATACCGCTCCATCATCATCAGCCTTTAGCTCCCCAAGGAGCATAGGCCTTCAGTAAACTCATGCTAAGTCTTCCTGTCACGTGCCATCTGCTCAAGGTCTTTCCACGCCTTCTTCATGCCATTGATATTCTGCCTCCAGTTCTTTTCTTTACGTCTCCTTGTATGTCTCCTTGTATGTCTCCTTATATGTCTCCTTGTATGTCTCCTTGTATGTCTCCTTGTATGTCTCCTTGTATGTCTCCTTGTACGTCTCCTTGTACGTCTCCTTGTGTGTCTCCTTGTATGTCTCCTTGTATGTCTCCTTGTATGTCTCCTTGTACGTCTCCTTGTACGTTTCCTTGTATGTCTCCTTGTATGTCTCCTTGTATGTCTCCTTGTATGTCTCCTTGTATGTCTCCTTGTATGTCTCCTTGTACGTCTCCTTATATGTCTCCTTATATGTCTCCTTGTATGTCTCCTTGTATGTCTCCTTCTATGTCTCCTTGTACGTCTCCTTGTACGTCTCCTTGTACGTCTCCTTGTATGTCTCCTTTTATGTCTCCTTGTACGTCTCCTTGTACGTCTCCTTGTATGTCTCCTTGTATGTCTCCTTGTATGTCTCCTTGTATGTCTCCTTGTACGTTGTCGTGGAATATTCTAATCCACATATATAAATTATCTGGTAAATATAAAGCCTAACAAATACAATTAATAAAGAAAAGAGCAATGTTAAAAGAACAGTGCTGTCACAATGACTGTACTCGAAATCCCCTTGTTTTCTACTTCGTCGGCAAATTGTAACGCTTTCACGTTGATAGTAAAAGCCTACTGTGTCGCTGCACGCTTTCTTCAATGAAACGTGTACTGTATTTCTTGGAAAAACCTTGAGATACGCAAGCTGATCAATGACCTAGATTTAATATTTCATTCATCCCATACACGGCGTAACTAAAAGACAGATAAACAGGAGAGAGAGAGGGGCGAATGAAGGCAGGAAGCATGCAATACTAAACACGCGTCGCGCGATACACAATTGCTGCCATCACGCGTGTAAGGCCACATGCACTAACTTTTTTTCAGACGGACAGTGATAAAAACACTAACCTTCCCAGAGTTAGGTTTTAAAAAACCTGGAAAACGCTTATTAGGAAAGATGACATTAGATGGGTTTACGTTTGAAAACATGACAGTACCCAGACACCACATGGGGATGGAAGTGAACAGGAGGTGGTAGAAAATACATATTTTGAACGCAGCCACATAGCTCTTTTAAAATTGTATATTTGGGTTCCTTAGGGCTTGCTGACAAAGAATATGTAAAACGTTACGCAAATAGTCTAGGAATTACCAAGTTATGGCCAAAATAAAATAGTGGGGGTGCCTGACAGCATGAAATCATTTCTGCTCATAAAATTTTTTTATAACGTGTTTGAAAAAACATTACGTTACAGAAATAGCCTACCATGTTAACTCCTATTTGATTGGAGCGCCACAAATGTAAGACTAAACACGATTGGTCAGGCTATAAATACTATCTTGTGTTGTCAGGGGAAACGTGAAAAGGAGTATTTTTTTTGAAAAGATGTGTAGACATGGTTTGATTGGGTAGAGCTGCGAATATACTCAATTCAGAGCGTCTGTTCATTGCCACATCTTGTAATAAACCTACTAAGAAGCAGTGCATTGAGCACCAGTGTATATTTTTTATAAAATAAAGCCTGGGACATCGGCAGATCGGAGTTGTGCTATATTCATTGCCAGTCAACGAAACTGTTTATTATTTCTATGAATTGTGGTAAGCTTGAAATATTCAATATCTTTTAATGAAAATTGAATGTAAATTGATAATTTATGTCTGTATATATGTGTAGTTCAGTAGCGAACATGATGTAAAGCCTATGGTACTCCAGCCTGAACAGAAGGTGTCGGAGGAAAGTAAAACTGCATGGAATGGCCAAACAGTACACTGACACCTAAATTATTGATTAGACAGAAATAATGCTGGAATTGCAGAGGCGTAGTAACCATTAGGGAGGGAAATACTGATATAAAGTATTTCAGATGAAGCTGACAGTTGGCCTAACGCTCTGAACTCAATGTTTGTGATGTATTGTGCTCAGTGTAGAAAGAGAGTATAAATTAGTTATGACGTAGAAGGTACATCCTTCTTGTTTCAGGGACCGTGGTCTTAAAGTTATTGAGCAGCACCTGGTCAGAGCTTTGCTGAAGCCAGAGGTGGACAGCATACTCCTTGGTCCATATAGCAACCAGTGGGGTGGCTCCAGAACTCATTAAAGTAATCGAGCAGAGGAGGCCTTTACTGCAGTCATCACGAAAGATAAGAGAGTGTGGCCATGGAGCTCAACATTATGTACCCCCATCTTAAAATGACACTGTAAAATAAAATTAAGAGGGGAATTTAATTGTTTTAATGCCAGGAACTGAGAACATTTCCAATACTAGTTCCAACAAAGACAAACTATTGAAGTCATGATGACAAATACCAACAGAGCTTGAACAAAACAAAACCAGTATTACCTCAGATTACTACTACACAACTGACACACATAGGATACTATTAATAATATATGTCACTACAAGATTCATATTGATAAATTCTGTACATATAACTTGTAATTAAAATTGATTGTGATTCCTGGTTCCCTTTGTATTTGAATCAGGACACATATACATTCATGACAGCACTGAATACATATTGTTATTTGAAAAGTTATCAGTGACTCCTTTAAGATATCCTCGTAGAGTGTTTTATGTATGTGAGTGTCACAGGTTGTCAAGTGTGGTGGAATAAATTATATTGTTTATCTGTCTGTTGTTGTTATGACTTACACTTCATCATACACATACCCTAGACATATAACGTAGTCATCACACTATTCCAGAATAATTCTGACTGAGGTATACATATGTGACAGCAAGTAAGGTTATCTATAATACACTACTCTTATTAGATATAGATACCTTCACAGCTGATCTCAGTCAGTACACTAAGTCCCCTATAAATATTTATAACATCCCACTTCACCACATATATTGGGGGCTCGCTCTCGGGATTTTGAATCTTTCCCTATTACAAATATTGGGGGTAATTCACTTCAGGGAATAATAAGAATTAAAAGGTATCCTTGGGTGAAAATAAATAAGGTTGAGCTCACAGTGCCTGTGTTGTCCTAAGTTAGTTAGTCATAGATAAAATTGTTTAATTACATATTTTAGACATTTATCTGTTAGACAATGGCCGACTTGGCAAAATTTCGATCTGCTGCTGTACAGACTGCGAAAGAGTTAGGAATGGACGGACAAATTATGATTGCTTATGTTACGGCTGAATGTGACAAATATATTGAACGGGAAGAAAGAAGATTAGAAAAAGAGGCCGAAAGAAAGTTAGACGCTGAGGCTAAGAGGTTGCAGATTGAGGCTGACAAAGAAGCTAAAGCATTGGAGGCAGAAAGAGAAGACAAGCGATTAGCTGCAGAAAGAGAAGAGAAGAGATTAGCTGCAGAAAGAGAAGAGAAGAAATTAGCTGCAGAAAGGGAAGAGAAGAAATTAGCTGCAGAAAGGGAAGCAGAAGAAAGAAGATTGACTGCAGAGAGGGAAGCAGAAAAGGAGGAGAAGAGATTACAAAGGGAACATGAGTTACGACTAAGGGAGTTTCAGTTTCAGGGCCATGCTCCTGAAAATGGTGCCAGTCCCTTTGCCTCTGATGCCACTGCTGGCCAAGGAGCCTCAACCTCAGCTATGAATTTTCATTTAGATCATTTTGTTGAGAAAGACGATGATATAGAGAGCTATCTAAATAGGTATGAACTATTAGCTACCATGTATGGGTTAGAGAGAGAAAGGTGGAGCTTAAAGTTATCTCAAGGACTTCGTGGGGCAGCTTATGAAGTTTTTGCAAAAATGAGCAGAGGTGATCAGGAAAATTATGACATGCTAAAGCAGGCTCTTTTGTTAAGATATGAATAGAATGCAGAATTTTATAGGAAAAAATTTAGGAATGCTAAACTACTGTCAGGTGAAACCTATCACCAGTTCTCTGCACGAATAGAGACATACTTGGAGAAATGGACTTCTCTGGGGAAAACCCAAGATCTTAAGGAAATGGTCCTTATAGAGCAATTAAGAGAGTCCATGGCTCCAGACCTGAGAAAGTTTCTCATGGAACAAGGTGCAGAGAGGCTGGGTGAGTTGCTAAATGTTGCTGAAAGGTATCAAGCAGCTCAAGCAGAGGTAACAGGTAATAAAAAGAAACAAGTGGATAACTTTAGGGCACCACAGAACTTTAATAAATTTGATCCTAGGGATCAAAACAAAGGTAAGCACCAGTTTGATAGGCCACGGTATGAAAATAAAAATAAATTCCCACAATTCGATGAAAGGAAATATGATGAAAGAAAATCTTTCAACCAAGGAAAAAGGTGGTGTAAGAATTGTAAGATGAACAATCATGACACTGACCATTGCAGAAGGAAACCTGTGTATATGGCAACCCTTCAGGTCAGGTCGACCTCAAGACAGGAGGAGGATATTATGTTAGATACCACTCCAGAAGAGATGAGGAAGGCACAGGCTGGGGATAAAACACTCAAGCCTTGTTTCAGGAAATTGTCAACTTGTCATACAACTCCAGGCAAGGGAGAATTTTACATGAAAAACAAGTTGATGTATAGGAAGGCCGGAACTAGATCCCATGGTCACGGACAGCTGGTTCTTCCAAAGAGATATAGGGCAGACTTAATAAGGAGCCTACATGTGAAACCAGATGGGGACCATGAGAAGATAGATACCATCATCCAAAAGGTGGCTCACAATTATTATTGGCCCAAAGCAAGATGGGACATTGAGAATTTTGTAGAAAGGTGTAGCATAGCACATGAGGGAACACCCACAAGTGGGAACATTGATCAGGACCTGGACACGCCACGGGGCAAAATTAGGCCTGATAATAAAAAGAAAAATAGATTTGATAAAGTGGACCAAATGGAATGGGAAGCCCCTTTTCACGGACAAGCTTCACTTAACTGTTTTACAATGGCCACTATGCGGAGAGTGCAAAAGGATGTCTTACCCCAGGATACGCCGAAAATCCCTCAATCGGACTTAAACAAACTCTAGGAAGAAGATGTAGAGAGGAAATCTCTCATCAAGAATTTTAAGTGGGGAGAAAGCCCCAAAAGAAAAATTGGTAGCGGTCGTTTTGTGAATGATAATTCTTGGAAGAAAAATCATCACTATAGAGCTTCGAGTGGAAGAGACCTTACCGGTGCATGGACAAATAGGTCCACACAATTAAAGGTCCACATGTATCTTTGTTAAGAACGTGGACTGATGAAAAGGCAGAGGAAAACATTACATCTTCATACCAATATGTGAATGAGCTGACCACTCGTTTAAAAGCTGGCTGGAAACTTGCCAATGAAAATTTGAAACAAGCCAGGAAGAAACATGCTGCCTATTATAACAGGAAGGCGAAAGACAGAGATTTGGCTGTGGGAGAGAAGGTACTGCTTCTTCTCCCCGGGAGTCAGAACAAGTTACAGATTGGATGGCAGGGTCCATATACAGTTCTAGAGAAGGTGTCTAGAACAAATTATAAGATAGATAAGAAGGGGAAAGAAAAAATCTATCATGTGAATCTCCTGAAGAAATATTTGGAAAGAGAACATCAGGAAGAGACACACTTGTTGACCTTGTCCATCGCCATGGAGATGAAAAAGGAACCACTTTCATCATTTGAATATCCATTACACCCCTGTGAGACAGCAGCACAGGTGAAAATCAGTACACATTTAACGAAAACTCAGAAAGAGAGAGTGCAACAGGTTCTAAATAATCATGCAGAGGTGTTAACAGACCGACCCGGGCATACAAACCTATTGGAATATGATATGAAACTGATAGACCCCACACCTGTCTGTATGAAACCATATTCGATTCCGTTTGCTAAGGAGAAAGCTTTGAAGGAAGAGATAGACTATCTGTTGAAGGAAGGAATTATTTCGCACAGTGAATCTTCGTATAGTTCCAGTGTTGTACTCTTAAGGAAGCCCTCTGGAGAACATAGACTCTGTATAGATTACAGGAGACTGAATGCTATTACAGAAGGACAGGTGGATCCATTGCCGGATACAAATCAGCTGTTTGCCAGACTAAATAAAGCTAAATATTTCTCAAAAGTGGATCTGAGTAAAGGATACTATCAGATTCCAGTAAAGCCTGAGGTTAGACCATACCTAGCTTTTAGTACCTCAGAAGGACATTATGAGTTTAATAGATTGCCATTTGGATTGAAGAATGCGCCTAGTGTCTTCTCTAGAATGATGAGAAAATTATTGGACCCTCTGAATAATCCATATATAACAAATTTCATGGATGATATCCTTATAGCAACAGAAACATTTGAGGAACACATTGACTCTCTGAAAATGCTGTTTCATCGACTTAGGGAAGCAAATTTAACAGCCCGACCAACCAAATGTTGCGTTGGATGTAAAGAATTGGAATTTTTGGGACACACAGTTTATCAGGGAAACATGACCCCTGACCCAAAGAATTTAGAGAAACTAAGGAAAGCCCCGAGACCACAAACCAAGAAGGACGTGAGATCCTTTGTCTCATTATGTGGTTTCTACCAGAAGAATATCAAAAACTTTAATTCCATATGTGCACCGTTAACTGATTTGACACGTAAAGGACATCCAGATCGCATTACATGGACACCACAATGTGAAATGGCTTACCAGGAATTGAAGGAAAAGCTCACAAGCAAACCTATTTTGAAATTACCTGACTTAAGTCAAGAATTCATTGTAAGAACGGATGCCAGTAATATTGGGTTAGGTGCAACTCTACTACAGAAATCAGATGCATTGGATGGGGAATTAAGCCCAGTGGCATATGCTAGCAGAAAGTTGAATAAAGCTGAAATCAACTACTCAACTAGCGAAAAAGAATGTCTTGCAGTAATATGGGCAATAAAGAAATTCAATATTTATCTATATGGGAAGGCATTTAAGTTGCAAACGGATCACAAACCTTTATCGTTTCTAGCACAGGCTAGGCATGAGAACTCTAGGTTACTCCGATGGTCCTTACTTTTGGCTCCATATAATTTTAGCATTGAGTATATATCTGGAAAAACAAATTTGGGAGCGGATTATTTAAGCCGCCATCCGTGTGATGAGAATCACCGTAAACCCCAGAAATAATAATAAATTTCTCTATGTGTATATAGAATAAAGGACTGACATATACTGAAGCACATTAAAAACGCACCACTATTATATATACTGATGCCGAGAAGCTGGCAAAAAAAAGTGTGGGAATGGATTTTCCCCGTGTTTGCCATGCGGTAGAGAGCGAATGGCTGCTGGAATGGAAAGTGCAAGATTCAACCCATGGGTGTGTGTACAAACTACATGAAAACGATGAAAGTTACACGTGCAACACGATTCTCAACAGCTATGACCCTGAAAATGTGTACGCGTTGTGGCAGTATACTCGGTATAAAAAGGCCGTTGAGACAAAACACCCAGTACATGTGCTTGAAATGCCACGACTATCTGAAAACGACCGCCAACGAGCCATTGGTATGTTGGAGACCGGAATGAGCTCGCGGGCCATTGCCAGAAGGATGAATTGCCACCACAGCACTATTGTACGTCTCAATGAACGTTACGGAACCACTGGCAGTGCCCGGGATAGACTTCGGAGTGGCCAACCACGAGTTACTACCCCTGCGCAAGATCGTCATATTGTGCTGAGTCACCTAAGGAATTGACTCTCCCGGCAAGTCAAACAGCAAGAGCAATAGTGGGTAGACATGGGCAAGTCTCTCGAATGACAGTCATACGACGACTCAGAGATACAGGCCTTACTGCAAGACGACCTTATGTTGGGCCAAACTTGACTCACAGACATCGTTAGCAGCGCCTGCAATGGGCAGAGCAACATATCAGATGGACTAGACTGCAGTTGAATGCTGTCCTATTCACAGACGAGAACAGATTCAACATATCCTTTGCAGATGGACGTATGCGGATTTAGCGACGGTGTGAAGAGCGCTTTGCAGATTGCTGTGTCAACCGATTTCGAGGTGGCAGTATTCACATTTGGGGAGGATTCAGTTTTCACCATCGCTTGCCTCTTCACGTCTTCCGTGGAAATGTTAATGCTGTGACATACCGAGATGAGGTTCTGGATGCATTGGTTGCTCCTGCGTTCACAAATTATCCAGACTTGCAGCTTCTCAAGCAGGATAACGTACGTGCGCACACCGCATGCATTACGCAGCAATATCTACAGCAGCAGAACTTTGTGACGATTGATTGGCCTGCCCTATCACCAGACATGTTCCCTATAGAACATCTGTGGGACGAGCTTGGACGCAGAGTCTACGGGCAAGGTTCTCCAGCTAATCTGCAACAGCTCGAAGCTGCTCTTACACGTGAATGGGACTTGATTCCCCGGAATTTCCTTCAGAGACTTGTGTGTTCCATGCGGAGCCACTGCCAAGCTTGTTTGCAAGCACACGGTGGACATACCAGATACTGAGGATAGTGTGAATGAATTTTTTTATTGGTTGCATTTTTGATTTTCTCCCTTGCCTGCACAGAATGCAATGAATTTCATAACAATCAAATGTACAAATTAATGACCAGCATGGATTCATAGGAAAATGAATAAAGATTCCAAATATGTAAACTTGTAAACACTTATATTTACATTTCACACTTTGTTCCTGGATTATACAGGTGGTGCGTTTTTAATGTGCTTCAGTATATAATGTCTGTTTTAAGAAGGGAGATGTCGTGGAATATTCTAATCCACATATATAAATTATCTGGTAAATATAAAGCCTAACAAATACATTTAATAAAGAAAAGAGCAATGTTAAAAGAACAGTGCTGTCACAATGACTGTACTCGAAATCCCCTTGTTTTCTACTTCGTCGGCAAATTGTAACGCTTTCACGTTGATAGTAAAAGCCTACTGTGTCGCTGCACGCTTTCTTCAATGAAACGTGTACTGTATTTCTTGGAAAAACCTTGAGATACGCAAGCTGATCAATGACCTAGATTTAATATTTCATTCATCCCATACACGGCGTAACTAAAAGACAGATAAAGCAGGAGAGAGAGAGGGGCGAATGAAGGCAGGAAGCATGCAATACTAAACACGCGTCGCGCGATACACAATTGCTGCCATCACGCGTGTAAGGCCACATGCACTAACTTTTTTTTCAGACGGACAGTGATAAAAACACTAACCTTCCCAGAGTTAGGTTTTAAAAAACCTGGAAAACGCTTATTAGGAAAGATGACATTAGATGGGTTTACGTTTGAAAACATGACAGTACCCAGACACCACATGGGGATGGAAGTGAACAGGAGGTGGTAGAAAATACATATTTTGAACGCAGCCACTTAGCTCTTTTAAATTTGTATATTTGGGTTCCTTAGGGCTTGCTGACAAAGAATATGTAAAACGTTACGCAAATAGTCTAGGAATTACCAAGTTATGGCCAAAATAAAATAGTGGGGGTGCCTGACAGCATGAAATCATTTCTGCTCATAAAATTTTTTTATAACGTGTTTGAAAAAACATTACGTTACAGAAATAGCCTACCATGTTAACTCCTATTTGATTGGTCAGGCTATAAATACTATCTTGTGTTGTCAGGGGAAACGTGAAAAGGAGTATTTTTTTTTTGAAAAGATGTGTAGACATGGTTTGATTGGGTAGAGCTGCGAATATACTCAATTCAGAGCGTCTGTTCATTGCCACATCTTGTAATAAACCTACTAAGAAGCAGTGCGTTGAGCACCAGTGTATATTTTTTATAAAATAAAGCCTGGAACATCGGCAGATCGGAGTTGTGCTATATTCATTGCCAGTCAACGAAACTGTTTATTATTTCTATGAATTGTGGTAAGCTTGAAATATTCAATATCTTTTAATGAAAATTGAATGTAAATTGATAATTTATGTCTGTATATATGTGTAGTTCAGTAGCGAACATGATGTAAAGCCTATGGTACTCCAGCCTGAACAGAAGGTGTCGGAGGAAAGTAAAACTGCATGGAATGGCCAAACAGTACACTGACACCTAAATTATTGATTAGACAGAAATAATGCTGGAATTGCAGAGGCGTAGTAACCATTAGGGAGGGAAATACTGGTATAAAGTATTTCAGATGAAGCTGACAGTTGGCCTAACGCTCTGAACTCAATGTTTGTGATGTATTGTGCTCAGTGTAGAAAGAGAGTATAAATTAGTTATGACGTAGAAGGTACATCCTTCTTGTTTCAGGGACCGTGGTCTTAAAGTTATTGAGCAGCACCTGGTCAGAGCTTTGCTGAAGCCAGAGGTGGACAGCATACTCCTTGGTCCATATAGCAACCAGTGGGGTGGCTCCAGAACTCATTAAAGTAATCGAGCAGAGGAGGCCTTTACTGCAGTCATCACGAAAGATAAGAGAGTGTGGCCATGGAGCTCAACATTATGTACCCCCATCTTAAAATGACACTGTAAAATAAAATTAAGAGGGGAATTTAATTGTTTTAATGCCAGGAACTGAGAACATCTCCAATACTAGTTCCAACAAAGACAAACTATTGAAGTCATGATGACAAATACCAACAGAGCTTGAACAAAACAAAACCAGTATTACCTCAGATTACTACTACACAACTGACACACATAGGATACTATTAATAATATATGTCACTACAAGATTCATATTGATAAATTCTGTACATATAACTTGTAATTAAAATTGATTGTGATTCCTGGTTCCCTTTGTATTTGAATCAGGACACATATACATTCATGACAGCACTGAATACATATTGTTATTTGAAAAGTTATCAGTGACTCCTTTAAGATATCCTCGTAGAGTGTTTTATGTATGTGAGTGTCACAGGTTGTCAAGTGTGGTGGAATAAATTATATTGTTTATCTGTCTGTTGTTGTTATGACTTACACTTCATCATACACATACCCTAGACATATAACGTAGTCATCACACTATTCCAGAATAATTCTGACTGAGGTATACATATGTGGCAGCAAGTAAGGTTATCTATAATACACTACTCTTATTAGATATAGATACCTTCACAGCTGATCTCAGTCAGTACACTAAGTCCCCTATAAATATTTATAACATCCCACTTCACCACATACGTCTCCTTGTACGTCTCCTTGTACGTCTCCTTGTATGTCTCCTTGTACGACTCTTTGTACGTCTCCTTGTACGTCTCCTTGTATGTCTCCTTGTATGTCTCCTTGTACGTCTCCTTGTACGTCTCCTTGTACGTCTCCTTGTATGTCTCCTTGTATGTCTCCTTGTATGTCTCCTTGTATGTCTCCTTGTATGTCTCCGTGTATGTCTCCTTGTATGTCTTCTTGTATGTCTCCTTGTATGTCTCCTTGTATGTCTCCTTGTATGTCTCCGTGTATGTCTCCTTGTATGTCTCCTTGTATGTCTCCTTGTATGTCTCCTTGTATGTCTCCGTGTATGTCTCCTTGTATGTCTCCTTGTATGTCTCCTTGTATGTCTAGCCTTCTCGGATAAGGGCAAAAAAAAAACCAGGATGTCTCGTGTGCAAGTTACGCACGTTAAAAATCCCTCACAGTTGGAAATAGTAAAGAGTAGGCCGCTACTCTGGCATAATTTAAAAATTAGGAAACCTACCTACCACAAAAATATTTAAATAATGTGTGATTCCTGTATACAAACATTTGGATCCTCGCCGGTGCTACGTATTACGCGCACTGTGCTGAGATCCTCCTTGTGTGATCTAAGGAAGGAGATTGGAGCACTGATGAAGTTGTTCCTGTACAATGACGAGAAAGTACTCAAAACCAAAACGAAAAACCAACCAAACCTCACAGAATTACTTCTTTCATTTTTCTTTGCCTTGTAAAGCACTACAGAGCATATACCTTTAATTAGATCGTTCTAGGCCCTACCGTCTTACCTTATCTGTTCGTTATATTGTCCAGTTCTTCCAATGCCTGCTTTATCTTCTCATGTCTGTCTCCATAACTATCCTCTGTGGATTTTCAAATGCCCATATGTGGGTATGCCATCTTTGGCTCGTTGTAGGTCTCGTGATCTTGTGTTAGACAGCAGACGAATAGAACTACTCTTCCTTCAGTAATATCTATATATAAGAGGTGACTAAGGTGAGGTTGTGCAAGTGGCTGGCGACCTCATCATGTCAAACAAATCGATAAGAAACCACAACTGCTAGAAGACAAGAGTGCTGTAGTCCAGTCTTCCTAAAAGCGACCTGTTGTATTGACCCCGTGATCTGTAGAGAGCGAGAAGAAAAGTGATATATTTCATTTGCTCATGGAATTTAAAAAAAACAATTTAGCTCGCGATTGCATTAGCTAGTTTCTGACTGTGTTTATCGTATAGTTCCTTGCTTGATTCAAAGCTTCTTTTCGTAACTTTTTGTAACTTTTCGTAACATTTCGTAACTTCAGTTTCGATTCTTTCATATCAGTTTAATCTATTTGATTTGCGCAAGCACTGATTTATTAAAGTCTGCTAATGTTTGGCTTTTTAATTTTTTTTTCCACAACCTTTTAAAACCGTATGAAGACTGTCCATCTCAATAGTGTTGATAGCTATTAACTGAGTTACTTACTGTAGTTGTATTTGATCGTCTTCGCTGTTCTTTGCAGTTACTTTCTTTTCTTTGATGTTTCATTCTTATCTATCATTTTAAATTTGTTAAATAATAATATATTTTTTTCCACTGTTATTTTCTCATCCTCTTTGCACTAAATGTCTAAATTTTAGACTCTAAAAGAAAAGTTCTGCAACCAACAATGAAAAAAATTTGCCGACACCTTTTCTGGACAAATACTGAAAAGGCACGAGTATCACCGTGAAAGCTAAATTTAACACCAATTAAAAGAGCATGCAGGTCTTTCAATTTTTGGGGACATTTTTAAAGGTTTTGTAACTAGTTATCTTTTAACAGGAACCGATTGCAAGTCCACTGCCCAAATCTCCGTAGAAGACTAATATTGCATTCTTGGTAAGCCGGTAATGTTGCAATATTTTTTTTTTTTTTTTTTTATCTCTTTCTTTTTTTCTGGTGTTGGATGCAACATTTTCACTCGATTTGATTATTGGACCATTCATCTTTATTTTATGCATGAAAAACCAGCTTGACACTGAGCGTCCGATTGGCATAGTGGTTAGAGCACTGGTCTCTCTCGGCAAAGTTGCCTGGTTCGAACCACGGTATTGACACGCTCCAGACTACCCAGCTGTAAATGGGTACCTGACTTTGAGTTAGGGAAGGAAAAGGCTGCGAGGAAAGAAACTGGTCACCACACTTCTCGATGCTGGACCTAGTATGTTGAAGTCTCAAACATTTCACTCCCCTAGTGCAGTATCTGCTATGATACTACCTTTACCCTTTTACCAGCTTCACCCAATTATGGGTTATAGTTTATGGGTTATAGTTTATGGGTTATAGTTTATGGGTTATAGTTTATGGGTTATAGTTTATGGGTTATAGTTTATGGGTTATAGTTTATGGGTTATAGTTTATGGGTTATAGTTTATGGGTTATAGTTTATGGGTTATAGTTTATGGGTTATAGTTTATGGGTTATAGTTTATGGGTTATAGTTTATGGGTTATAGTTTATGGGTTATAATTTATGGGTTATAGTTTATGGGTTATAGTTTATGGGTTATAATTTATGGGTTATAATTTATGGGTTATAATTTATGGGTTATAGTTTATGGGTTATAGTTTATGGGTTATAATTTATGGGTTATAATTTATGGGTTATAATTTATGGGTTATAATTTATGGGTTATAATTTATGGGTTATAGTTTATGGGTTATAATTTATGGGTTATAATTTATGGGTTATAGTTTATGGGTTATAATTTATGGGTTATAGTTTATGGGTTATAGTTTATGGGTTATAGTTTATGGGTTATAATTTATGGGTTATAGTTTATGGGTTATAGTTTATGGGTTATAGTTTATGGGTTATAATTTATGGGTTATAATTTATGGGTTATAATTTATGAGTTATAATTTAATGGTTATAATTTATGGGTTATAATTTATGGGTTATAATTTATGGGTTATAATTTATTGGTTATAATATCGTATATAGTGTTCTTTATTCAATATAGTAAATGGCTTGGCCATAGTCGCATCCCGAAAGATATCTTCTACGGACAACTGGCAGATGGCAAAAGAACAGTTGGGCGGGCGCAGCTGAGGTTCAAAGATGTGTGCGAGAGAGACATGAGGGCGCTGGACATGAAAACAGCAGTCTGGGAGGATGAAGTTGCCGATTGCATCAAGTAGCGATGCTCTCTACGGCGCCACTTCAGATTGGGCGAAAATAAGCTCTCGCAGCAAGCAGAAGAGAGGAGAAAAAGTCAAAAGGAACACCAGGAAAATAAGCAGCTGAGGTCTGTCACCTCAGGGGCGCATTCCCATAGTCAGTTATGACTGAAGGGGCTATTATTATTATAAATTTTACATCAGTAGGTTTTCTTGTGCTGTTTCTTCCAGGCTTCTTCCAGTGTTAGATTTCCACTCTGGCGTATGGTGTGGTGTTTTCTAACATCTGTAGTGTTTACAGCGAGCCCCCTTCCGTGTTATTTAATATATGTCTCTTTCTTCATAGCGATTAGTGGGACTTGTAGACTTTGATTTACTGTATTTTATTCCTTCCTATTTATTGCAGTTGAAGTTATTTTTAATATGTCTATCGGGATGGCACTCAACTCCACATCAACAGAGAATCGATTGTGGCTATTACATTGATAGGTAATAAAATAATGTAACAAGATTGTTTAATTATAGATTTAATAAAGAATATTTGGCTGCTGTGGTATTTTTAGCCTTCTGAGTCACGGTCATCCTAACAGATCGCTGAATTAGGAGGGTGTATTTTTAGGTTCTGTTGAAAGTTTTCCCTCATCCCATAATTTAGTACCTGAGAAATTTACAGTAGCAGGAATCAGTATGACAGGTTTATAACCCCAGAGAGATGGATGCACGCTGCGATGGGAGGATAGCTTGACAGAATCATAATCTCGGAGTTGGAGAAGTGACCGCATTGGCATGAAAATTTTATGGCCTTAGGGATTAGCACTGTTGGATTCCTCAACACAGTTCTAGATCTGGTGGAAGTGGTCGTTTATAGTTAGGTTTACTTCCAGAAGATTGACATTTAGGGTCACCTTCTGGTAGAATGTTCAAGTCATTTTTTTTGTTTTCGGGCTGAAATATTTGAAGCTAACTTCTGAAAGTCGAACAGTTTTATTTTAATAGTTGCAACTTTTAGAGGTTTCAGTTGTGCAATTACTGTTTTTGTAGTAAATCCAGTTTTTTCAGGCTTTCAAAACATTTTTTGTTGTGCCAAGTAATGAAGTGCATATATCTTTTATTGGTGGTTTTCTTGTGTGTTTGTCTTCTTGTTTTCAGTAACGTATTAAAATATGTGGAATTTGATTTTTTTTTTTTTGCCCATTCGCGAAGTTGCTCATTTTTTAGTGACAGAGATATGCCTTTCTAAAAGTCAGCAATGCGTGAGAAAATGTGACAACTAAAAAAAGCAATACCCAACCAATGGTGCTGAAATCTTTACGCTTAACTATTTGGATAGAGTATCACAGAACATATATGATTATGACAAGATGATAAGATTGATAATTATTCCTTGTCTAGGGTGAAAGGTGAAGATTTCAGAGCCAGGTGAGAATCAGTTGTGATTACCAACCAACCCCCCCCCCCCCCCCCCCCCCCCCCCCCCCCCCCCCCCCCCCCACCCCCCCCCCCCCCCCCCCCCCCCCCCTTTCCCCCAATTTAAGTAAAGGTTTTAAAGTGGGGGAAATAATGAACTGCATAAATACAGGGTGTCCGAAAAGTTACCGTGCACTTGAATATACGGCAGACTAGAGTAGCGGTTTTGATATGAGAGTTGTCCGTTCTACCCTAGGCGTGACCTTGACAACAGACGAGAGCAATATGAAGAAGCGTGTTCAGTCATGTCTTGAGGCCCATGGTGGCTATTTCGAACATCTGCTGTAGAAGAAACTGCTGCGTGTTACTGCAACGTTTTACGAGATACTTTACTGCACAGTAACTTTTAGGACACCCTGTAGATTTTCTTTCGTGTTTGAACGAAGTGGAGTCGGATAGTGAATAGAGATGTGCCGATGAAATAATGTGTTTCACTAAACAGCTATGTTAGCGAATCTTTTGTCTTAAACACAACTCTAACTTTCAATTAAGCTTTACACTAAGTTTTTGAACTAAATATTTATCAACTGATAACTGATCATGTGGGGATGATGATCCCATTGAGTACACTGATGAGTCTGTAATTCGTGGTGAGAAATCAGGGTGGGGAATCTCTGCTAGAGTAAAGAGGAGAATCGTCGCTGAACATAACAGGGCTTACTTAATAGCAGCCTCCAGCATGAGAGTGCAGGTAGAGGCAGCTATTGCAGCCCTCAGGTGGCTGTCTGAAACGTCCTTAACAAGGGAAGTTATTGTGTCAGACTCTCAGTCCATGTTTCGGAAGGTCCAAAATGGATAGCTACGGAATAAATGGAAAGCCTCCATAGAAGCTTTGAATCCTCAGGAACTGGTGTTTACGCGGCAATGAAAGAGCTAACAGACTAGCTTCAATAGCACCTATAGAAGGAGAAATTGGATATGAATAAGGGAGAGATATTGAGGACAACTAATGAGCGCCTATTTGAGAATGGCACTGCAATAGATGAATGATCAAGGCTAAGAGTGATGCAATTTGGCATCAAACGAAAGACTACCAGAGATGGACGAATGAGAGGATGTATCCTGCATGTAAACAACAGCGTGCACTAGGAACAATTGACGTTCACATCCTTCGATATTTGCTGTGGGAGACTGACATCTATGGGTTTTCACGGAATGCAATGACGTAGATTATGATCAACATTAACAATAACTAAACATTGCATTTGTATTCAGACATGAATTTCACTCCATGTAAAATCATAAACTAGTAACCGAAAAATACAGCTTTTGTCACGGGTTGCCTCCCCTTGCTCTGCAGTAGTGGTCCAACAGTGGCCAAAACCTAGAGTATCTAATGTGTTTCTTCAATAGTGTCTACCTTCGCACAAGATTACTCTTGGCACAGTTGTAGACAGAAGGATAATGATGCTTCTACCTCAAGAGAGTTTTCACAAGATATTTGAGAAGTCAACAACAATGCTTAGTGTGAGTCTTAGCACGTTAACTTTGTATCTGACCCGCCCTCTTTTGCAAAGATGAATATAAATGATTTGCTCGTTCAAGCCCCCAGCTGATTTCATTCAGCGAAATTCCTTGTATTAGCTCGATATATATATATATATATATATATATATATATATATATATATATATATATATATATATATATATATATATATATATATATATATATATATATATATATATATATATATATGCCTTTCTCTCTGTAATGATTAATTCAACTATGAATTTGTCAAAATCAACAAATTTAATGCTCAATTACTTTGAAGCAAATGTAAATAAATATAAAATGGTAATTATGACACATTATGGCTCATCATAGATCTCGGTTTGGGAGATGAAAATATAATCTTTTGAGGTGGCCTTCTAATCGTATAAATTAGCTTCCAAATTGCTGAAGCGTTGGTGCTGCTGATTCCATCACTTTGTCTCTGTGGCAAGATCACGTCTCCACAGGATTCTGTAGGTAACCGCTTCCGGTCAAGGCAGGGACGTACGTTTCACGTGTCGATCTCAAGCTTCGAACCATAGACTAGTACAGCTGGTAACGTGAGTAGAACTTCAAATGGTCTTTCCAATCCGTATCACCAACTTTAGAGGGAATAAAAGAACACATTCCGCTGCTAAGTATTTGTTTTCCTGATTTAGATCAGGCGCCTATCCCCGCGGTCCGTCACCGATTTTTAAAATCACAATTTGTACTCTACCTAAGTGTATATCATATAACTCAGGGGATGTGATAACAAAATAACCATTCTTTTAGTTAATGTAATGAAAAAAAATGTTAACTGGACAGCGGCAAGGGGCTGGTGCCTGAAGGAACAACTTTTAACATATATACAACTCATTACAAATGAAAATATACATATTATGCCATCATCATCCACTTTCTTTCTCCACTTGGAGTCTGGGATTACCTCTGCTTTTGGTTCTTCCGTGAGAACTGACATGAAGCAATCACTAGCACTTTTTGTGGTAGTTCATGAATGTATCTTTTTCACATGCTGAGGTTACCAGCCTCGTATGAATCTTTAACACTCCTAGCTAGTATAAACCAGTAAAATTCAAAGTATAAAAATATGTACAACTCACCCTACTAACTAAGTAATTCTTAGACGTCTTGCTTAGGTAAATAGTCTTGGCAACTTAACACAGATGCCTCGAACACACGTCTGGGATATTATTTTTTGTTTTAGAATTCCCCTGTGACGTGTGAGTAGTTTCTGTATGAGTCCGGTTCCGTATTAATATTGGCGAGTTTTCTTTTCCAGTGGATAAAATATGCTCTAATACGTTTTTCCGTTCCTAAAAATTCAGAATCCTGACTCAATTTTTTTTACTGTGCCAAGGTCATAGATGTCTATCTGTGACGATTTCTTTAATGCAGTGTCGTATGTTAGATGTTCTACGTTATATCGTAGCTCTTGGCCAACGCTTCCTGCATGGCATTCTGACAAATCTTTTAATGGTTGTTTATTGGCGCCTCAAATGTCAGCCAATACATTCAAAGTTCATATTATGAAAACTTTTCCTCATGCAGTATTCTGTATGACTCATGCGTTTGAAAATTTCAAACAGTCATCCTCCGTATATGGAGTTGCTACATCCGACAATTCTTTGTAATGTTTACGTTACAACTTCTTACATTTTTCCTGTCGAGTCGGAAGTAATTATACAATCATAAGCAAACACTACGTGCCCACATTTACCTGGAGTCAATGTGATATTATCACGTTTTAGGGACTCAATTAATCTCTCAAGGATGGGCTATACGCTTGTCTGGCCCTGTCACGCATCAAAGCGTGAAACGTGAACAATGACAGTAGGGAAAAAGAGAGTGCTAACAACAGAATAATGCACCCAATTCAGTAGGCACAACAAATGTAGTTCCATACTGCCGGAGAGGAGAAGAGAGCGCACAAATTATGTCACAGCTTTAAGAATCACTTTTATTGATGTCTTCAAAAGCACTCAAGAAAGCACAAAATTGATATTTCTTCACATTCAACTGCATAAAATAAACTGCCAGGTTATCATTAATTAGCAATGTTTAATATTGCTAACAAATGTATATTTCTTCGTGAAAAGTATGATTGATTACTGATCAACAAGTGGAGATATAGTGATAATTTTGTTTAGACTGAGAACCGGACACTGAACACTCAAATACCATCATTTCATCAAATTATTATTCCGACCAACAGACATGTGACCATGTGGGGAAGGTTAGCTAACAGTACCACACGACCTTTAAGCTTATCGGATCCAGTAGAGCAGCAGACTGACAGCATGTTCTTTTCCTATGTTTATTTAGAAAGAAATTGGCGGTGAGAGAAGTCTGAGAAAGACCTCCCGCTTTATGAGAGAAATAGATGTGGTTATGGATGGCTGCCAACCGATGAAAGCCAAGACAGTTTGTTGCTGCTTAAGAAGATGCCGCCACGTGTGATTGACACTGACTGCGTTGTCAGTCATCGACCAAGAAGTAGTAGATGTGATTATGTGAGACCGGGCAACGAAGGAAGGACAAATTATATTATTTAAAGTCTTTGCTTTCTTTTCCCTCTCTAAAACGCAACAAACAAGCCTGTTTGCGTGTCTTTTAATTAATGTGTCTACTGACTGAGGTGTGTATTCGCTTTTAATACGGAGGTCAAATCAGATGAATGGCAATTTCTGCGTGAGAGGCCAGCTGTCATTGATCTCCAGCGTCTCCTGCCTCAAGGCTTGACGGTACACTGTCCTCAAGGCTTGACGGTACACTGTCCTCAAGGCTTGACGGTACACTGTCCTCAAGGCTTGACGGTACACTGTTTCGTGATTATCTTGGCGTTATCTTACCATAGCGACGCCTTTTTGCCTAAAAAGATAGTTATATAGCAGATTCTGCCGTTGAGAGTGAAATACTAGATTTCACTATAACATTTCCATCTTCATGAAGTAGGGTGATCATTTCCATCTCTCCTTGCCTTTGCCTTCCCTAACTCAAGAGCAGAGTTAGGTAGAACTAAGATGCAATGCTACCAAGTTACGATCTCTGATTCCGGTAATTTTGCCGCTAGAGGCAGCAGTAATGTGAAATGTACTGGGAAAAGATATATAAAATCTATCTATCTTATCGTCTCATTTACAGAGCCATCTTCTTGCCTTCTTAGTGATAATGCGAAATGCGTTGTAATATGAAAACGAAATTAAAAATGTCTTGATGTTATCTTATCACATATAGCGTCGTCTTATGGCCTACTTCGTGACAATAGAAACAGTATTGTGAAAAAAAATATTTAAAATAAGTTGATGTTATATTCTCACTTGTTGCGCTGTATTATTGCCTACTTAGAGAGAATGCGAAAGGTATGGTGATAATGATAATTCAAACAGGTCACCTCAAGATTTCTTGAGATGTGTTTTTTTTTCTAAAACGAAAACCGAACTCTATTAACAACGAAGTGCACAATTCAAATCTACTTTTATTCTCTGCATCAGGAGTTCTAAACCTTTCTCGTGTTAAGGACATTTTTAACTGTCCGATGAAGGCTACAGATCCCCTTTCATTGACATGTGAAGGTTACAGACCCCTGTTTAGAAAGAAAAACGTGTTCGGACGCATAATGAAAATTGTTGCATAAAAAAAATACCAAAGAAAAATCGTTAAGCTTACAAATAGTCAAACTGCAATCCAAAAACTATCTGTAAAAATAAATAATAATTAAATATATATATATATAGTTCTTTAAATCAGTATGAGATCAACTTGCCTTAATGTGTTGATAACCGGATCGAAATGTAAATTTTTGAACTCGTCCTTAAAAAAAATATTGCAATAAAATCATAGGTTTTCTTACACTGGACATGGAATCTTAGTTGGGACTAGTTGTTTTTCTATATGAAAGTCACGTTTAGTTAAATACCTCATACCTCTATTTCTGAGGTTTGGATCTGGCCTTTGTTGTGCCCACGTCTCGCATTGTTCAAAAAACGAAGACTAGCGTGGGACATGTTTGGGACATCCCGCATGGAGTGCGGGGTACGGTATACAGCAATCTTTTTCTTTTAACTTAAAGTAATGGATTGTATGGCCTGAAAAATAAGCTGCTTTTCAGTTGCCCAACTCTTACAGCCTCCCTTTCCCCCAAGATATCTTAAAGTTTGGTCAATGCACCAGGACTGTTTTTTCTATCTCGTGAATATCAAAGCTGCTTATGACCACTTCCTTCCAGACTTGCAGGTTGGATTGGAGATTGCCTCTGATTTAGCAATCAGGGCAACATCATCATCAAATGCCAGCTCGAAAAGAAATATAGACCTGTTTTGTCTCATCTTTCCAGTACACCCCTGAATACTTTCTTGTCCTCTCCTTCCATGACTTGATGACATCGTCCATAAGGAGTATGAAGAGGTAAGGTGATAGGATATCACCTTGTTGTATTACACCCACCAGTGATGGTAGGTCCTGAACTCTTCTGACTTATGGTTTGCTGTCCTCTCACATAATTTTCTGCAAGACTTGTAGAAAAGCTCTGTATAGCATGAATCAGATAGGTGCTGGAATATTCTTTCCTTGCCAAACAGTCCCAAAGTTTTTGCTCCAGGGGACCCTGTCAAACGCCTTTTCCAGATCTATGAAACAAAGATGGATCTCACTCTTATACTCAAGGGCCTTTTCACTCAGCTGTCTGAGTGTGAAGATTAGGTCTTGAGTACTTCGGTTTGCTCGGAATCCGCACTGGACCTCATCCAATTGTGGCTCAGCTAGGCGGCGGAGTCTCTGCTCTAGGATTCTAGAGTAGATTTTACCAGGGACACTGAGAAGGGATATGCCTCTATGGTTTCCACACTGTCGATTGTCACCCTTTTTTGAAAATTGGTGTTATGAAATGGTCTTGTTTGCTGCCTGTAGGACCTTTAAGAGTTAATAGGGTTCGCCCTGATGCTCCCATGTTAACACTTGAAAGTACAAAAACCATTTCTGGTGTTATATACCATCATTGCTGCTGCTTTGCCCATCTTGATTTTCCTCTCTAGTTAAATTAGTGCCATCAAAAATCTTCACCATCATTGGTTTTCTCTCTTCTGTGTAAAGTGGTTTATCATTTCTTCTGATGCTTCATCCATGCTCACCATCCAGGAGTTCTGAGAAATATTCTTTCCATCTTTTCCATTACTTCCTTCGGGCAGTAAGCAATTTTTGCTTGTGTCCTTTATAAATTTGAGAGGGCATTGTTTTTTCCTTTTTCCTCCATGTTTCTTAAGGGTCTTATAGAACAATTTCTGGTTTTCTTGTGCATCTTTTTCTAGCTTTTCTCCAAATTCTTCCCAGGACTTCTGTTTTGCTGCTAGCACTTTGTTCTTTGCTTCTGTTCTGAGTGTCACATATATTCTCTTATATATTTTTCATCCATTTGTCCCTGTTGTGTTTTTTTAGCTTCCTAAGTATTGTTTCCATGGCCATTTTCTTCTCTCGTATTTTCTCTTTGGACTAATCTGGTTCCCTGTTGACTCAACCGCATGCTTTCTGGCAAAGCTTTATGACATCTTGAAAATTTTAAATCCAGAAATTATTCCAATGCTTTGTCTTTTTTGGATTCCTTTGCTTTTCAAGTCATCTAATCATCAGGTCGTTCTTCATGCTCACTGCTGTAGCACAATAAGCCCCTTATCTTCTGCTTGTAGGTCCCTCTATACTTGGTTTCTTGCGTGATGTTTGGGGCAGTTTCCTAGGCTGAGCAACTCTTTCATGTTGTTCGTTTTTTTTTTGTTTGGCAGTAGTGTTTCCTCTGGTTTCATTATCTGAAACTTTCCGGTAATTGCAATAGGGTGAAAATTCTGCATCTTTCTAAAAAAAAAAATACAAATACAGTTGAAATTTACAAAAATGCTAAGTTGCGCATAAAAAAGTTAAATTTCGATTCAACTTACTTGCATTCAATTGGAATCATAATGGCGTTATTAACTGTTTTTGTTTTTTTTTTAATGATTTTGACTCACTGCAAATAAGGGGGGCCCAGGTCTTTCCATTGTCTTGAGAGTTTCTTCTGTTCCGATATAACTAAAATCTAGCAATGTCATTTTCATACTCTTAAAACTCCGAGCATTGTTGTTGACCACCATTTGACTAGACCCCCAATCATCCCACTGTCAGGGTAAGAAACTGTTTCTAGACAATTTTGGCCCATCTAACTCCTGTCTATGGTTTTCTCCTATCTTTTGTTACAAAACCATTTATCAAATTACTGATCTAATTGTATGCTTTTCCTTTTCAAGAATTACAGGTAGCCCTGTCGCACAAATGTTAAGGAACTCTCTTTTCCTTTTTTTTTGTTTCCGTTATAGCCTTCCTATTTTGCTTTCACTTCTCTTGTCTCTTAATAAGATTATTTCGCGCATTACGTCCGATTGAAACAGTCCAGTTTTCTTCTTACTGTTAAAGCAAACAGGTTTGCTGGCACAAGCAAACGCTGCCTCCGCTTACGGCCGCATGAAAACTCTTTTTTAAGGGCTTACGACAGGAGATGTTGAAATATTACACTTCCTTTGCGACATAAGAGGTATCTGGCCATTTAACAATCTGTTCTCTATTACTCTTTTCCAGTACAATTTATCTTTTTATATATCGTTTCATATTATAGTTCTGATCCCAACATTCTCTTGTTAAAGGTATTTTTAATACCCTATCTTCATTTCTTCTCTGTGGCATCCAGTACTTTCCCTACCTGTTTACTAATTGTTCATGACTCACTCCCATATGTCAGGATTGGTTCTATATAACACTGAAGAACTCTCTTTCTTACTTCCATTGACAAAGAATTGTTGCATAAAATACACTTCATTTTATAGAATTCTGTTTTTGCCTGAGCTATTCTGCTCTTCACTTCTGAGATACATCTTCCATCCGTTGTTATTAATATGCCCAGGTAATTGAATTTATTGACCTGTTTTAAAACTGTTTCATTTACTTTGATAGTGCATTCTGGGGAAGCAATTTTCTTTTAGACAACCATTACTTCTGTCTTTTTGCTGTGTTATTATCTGCTGTTGCATGCAACCTGTTAAATAGCATGTGGTCCACAAATTGTCCATATTAACTCTTTTCCTTCTACCGCTTGTTGTGTTTGACATCAGTTTGGTAAAGTCCTTCGCGCATTACGAAAGAAACATCCAGTTCTAGTGCTGGCACGCGAAGCAACAGCGCAAAACGTAGGCAGGAGTTGAAAATGGTTGGGTCTGGTGGGAGCGGAAAAAAGAGCTAACTGGGCAAAAGGGTCGACAGCAGCCAAACATAGGGGATAAGGGGAGAATGGGGAGAGGGGACATGAGGTAGAGAAGCTGTTGTAGATGGCTGCGTGAGTGAGTAAACTTTGTCAAGGAGGGAAAATTTATGTGGGTGGAATACAAGGAGTTGAAATCACTGCGGACGTTCGACCAGTCGCAATATGAAGCCTGGATACTTGTGTATATCTGCCATAGTTATTGTAAGTACAAATACAAATTTATTGACATATCAGTTCAGACCTCTCTAGTATTTAAGAGAAAAATAAATGATGTTTATAAATTAGAATTCATTCGTGAAGTTTATAACGATATGAAATAACATTAACATTTTTCTTCCTTTTTTTCGAATTAAAGTATGAAAAAATAAAAATAATAGTTATTGAATTTTCATTACTGTGACTTCTACTTCTTCCTATTTCTGCTATTAAGATTACCTGTTGAAGGCACGTGCTTCGTTTTTTGTTCTCTCTATTGTTTCGTTTATCTTGACTATATCCTAACTGTGGGTGTCAGATTTTTTTACAGCGATCAGGTAATAATTGTTCTTTGTTTTTAATACTTTTTGTTAAGCTATATCTGGCCATATTTGATTACTCGCAAAATGTATTTCTTTTGTGTAACAAGTTATCCAATAATACAAGATTTTAGCAAAGTTCGCATTTTCTGTTGTCAATCTTAATATTTCCATAATGCGTTGTTAGTAATAAGGTATCCTGTTGCATTCATATTTCTATTATTAAATTACTGTACCAAGTTTGGCACTGATGAGCAGTTTCCGCATTATAGAATAAGTTATGGAACACTTAATTATAATACTTATTCATGGAGTGCGTGAATGAAGCTGCTACATAATGTAAACTAATAACCCGTCATCGAAGCATCATTTTTGGGTGATGCCTAGATGGCAGGGAGGATAGTGTGATTCGCTTGCATAGCTAGGCGGGGTTGTCGCACGGAAGGTCCTGGGTTCGAGTCCTGATTAAGCCACTCACGTCTGTTGTTTTTCTGTTGGTAGTTTTCTACTTCTTTATTTCTTACGAGTGCCTGAAAACATACCTTTATGTTTGTCTAATATTTATTTACTGTTTACAGGCCTCGGGTTTCCCTTTTCTTATGTGTTATAAATGTTTATACACAAAGTAAGACAAGTGAAGGAAAACTTTTAAATTCTTTTTTAAAAGCTGTTGTCAAGGCAACTGTTAGAGTAGGAACCAGGGCTAGGGAGTCCGGGTTGAAGCCGGAGTCGGTTAAAAAAATGCCCGGACTCCGGCTTAGAATTGTATATTTTATGATTAGTGAAAAAACTGTAGTCGGAGTCGGTGTTCTAAAATTTCAGGAGTCGGAGTGAGAGTCGGACAATTTTTTGGACGACTCCACAACCCTGGTAGGAACCCCGTAGTTAAAATTGCTTCACCCCTTCACATCTAACTTTCCTGTTATCACTAATTGCGTAAAATAACGTCACGTAATTAACAATGACAAAATCCCACTACATTTTCGGAAAAGGCGCGCATTGCAGCATGAAAGCTGTCTTTAACACACATTAAAAGAGCACGCAGATCTTTCCATTTTTTTTGCATGGTCCATTGACGATTTTTCACAATACATTTGACTATAAATATCCACAATGAAATGGACATGAAGTAAATGACCACATGAAAATTAGTACTGCTATCAGGGCGTGCAGTAGAGAAAGCACAGCGTAACTATCCCCTTCCCAACAACCACATGTTTTGGCGGGTTACTTGCTCGTGTGTACATACAATTCGAAATTGAAGTATTTCTCAGGATAACAATGTTTTCTTTTCTTTCTTGTTTTTCTTTCCTAGTGCTGTATGAAATGTAGACGCGTGGACCTACTTGATTAATCTGTATAGTTGAGTGTTATGTTTTGTTTGTACTCATGACCTGATGTCATTTACTCTACTCTTGCTCTGACTGTACGGTTGACTTTTAGTTCCAATTCCGACCCTGTATATTAGATGCTATGTTCTTTAAGCAGTTTTTTTTAAAAACTGGTTTATTTAGGATGATGCGTACTTTATATATTTGTCGCGTTTCAAATCTCTGATGCTCAAAATGTCTATATGTCACTTGTCGTAAAAAAACTTTTTTTTTTAAATATTATAAACACACCCTTTTAATGCACTAAAAACCCAAAAATAATGTTTCAAGGAGTTTATAGCTTGCAGTAAAAAAATGTAACATCAAATTGACAAAAAGCGTGGGGCGCTTAAGCGCTTATCATATATTTTATCCATAAGTGTCTAATGAAGTATAAAGCAGAAGTTAATTTCATGCAGAATCAGCGTGACCTTCTATTTTTTCGCTCTTATCCGAGAAGGCTAGACATCCGGTTGCACTACCCAGGAGATCAGTGGGGAACATGGCATCATTAGGTACCTCTGGTTTTGATTAAAAAAATGTCCATCAGTTATGTTCCCTTGACTGGGGGTCAACCCGGTACCTTAGAATTCGAGGCGGACGCCATACCTTTAAGCCCTAAAATGTTGACGACCAGGTAATATTAATCTGTGAAAGGTATGACAATCTTTTATAACTAATAATTTACCTATATTTTATGCAATATAATGCATGAACATTTATGCTCTGTTGTTTAGTGCATTTGTAAAAGTAGCAAAAGTGGATTCATATAACTTATTTCTCCTTCTCTGTGTTTTATGGTGCAGTAACGATAACCTCATGGTCGCGCCATCAGAACCCACAGATTTCCCATCTCGTAGAAGAAACTTCTACTTCTCTGATCCTTAGCTGCCGACTGTCAAAGCAGTTAGTGGCCATCACGCCTAGTGGCGTCTAGTAGGGCAGCAACAAACTACTTCTACTTTGCTCGGTCGGCGGCTAGCCTCCGTGCAGTGCCCCAGCTCTAGTTCATTCTTTGCATCTTGGCTTTCACAGTTTACCGCCAAGTTTCGTTAAAGAGTAATGTTGGTTTATTTATTTATTTCCTAATTAGTGTGACACGAAATAACTAGTAAATCGTTTTCAGTTAAAAAACAGAAACAGAATGTGTTCACAAAATGTAGACAATGCCCACACCCGCTGAAGACAGTAGAACACCATCTACTAAAGTGCCCTGCACTTTAGAGAATAGGACACCTTCTAACACACAACCCACCTATAGACAATACACTTTACTGCAGCTCAAAACAGCTTATACGAACTGCGCAGTACTACATAATGGCATCAAGATCACCATGAGCTGACGTTCAATGACAGTGGGTCATAGTCAAGTCAAGCCAAGTCAGTAAAAAATGCGACTGCTTACGGCCCTACAATATACAATACACGTCATCGCCTAACAACACACACTCATTCATACCGATGCGTTTCTGCGCTAAAAATGTTTTCGAATAATATTTCCTATTTGACAGGCAAAATGCATCGTAAAAATTCTCATCATCATTGTCTTTTCTCTATGTATACTCAGATTCAGTTGCTGTGACCTCTCATCACGTAATCTCACTTTGTCTTGTATCTGTTTACGGTTATGTGACGGAAAAACCTAGACGTCGACAAAATATAGGATGTCGAGCCGTTTTGTCAGAGTTCACTGCATTATATTTCTGTTTGCTGGTGTAATTTTCCTAATCTAGTCAATAGTCAGTGCAAAGAGAAATTACGACAAGATACATCCCTGACGCACTCCAGTTCAATGGTGTTACTATTATTTGCTTCTCTTTTGGGCCCCTGTAAAACACTTGTAAATGGCATATAGGGCAAATAAAAATGTAAAATTGTGGGTGTATGTATGTGTGTGTGTCTTTGTTTTGTTTTTCATTTTCAGCTTCAATTGCGGTTTGACAAAGAGCGAGAAAAGTGAATGATAAAAAGATTTTACAAGTGTTTAAGTGTTCACCAGCACAATCCGGAACTGATTTCCGAAAACTTTGCTACGTTTCTTTCACCTAATTATTGTTTACATTACGGTGTACTTGTCCATTTGTGGGGCGTTATTTTAATAGTCCTTAAATCATAGTAGCTGGGACACATGGACTTTTATTTATCATCAACGAATATTACGTTATACATAAATACAAGCAGGGAATAATTCCAAGTACATCAAAAACACCCTTCCATATACTAGGATCTCCACGAACACATAAACACCTAGTCCTGCTGGACGCTGAGCATAAACTAAGCTGTTGCTATGTCAAACAAAGACTCGTCTTTCTCCCAACCACAAATAGAAACATTCGCACATTCACCTTTGTGCGCACCACATAGCCTTCAAATGCAAGTCTTTATCCAGTGGGGCAGAAAGGGTCGTGACAAACAGACAGTAGAAATGGTTGTACGATTGTTGACCATGTAGTTAGGAAAGTTCCGAGAAAGCGAGAATGTACGGCAATGTGTAGATGAACTGCCTTTAACTTGTATATGTGTAGATGAAGTGCCTTTAACATTGTATATGTGTAGATGAAGTGCCTTTAACATTGTATATGTGTAGATGAAGTGCCTTTAACATTGTATATGTGTAGATGATGTGCCTTTAACATTGTCAAGTAGCTCATTCACTAGAGAAAAAAGAAAATGATGAGTGCCCATGAGAACATTGGCTATTTTATGAAAGTGGATTACCATTACCATCAGGATTTAAATAGTTGTCTCATGCAAAGTCAGTCTGAGTTTACTAACAAATGACATGAATTGTAAGCAAAGTAGTTTATGACGTGAGAATTATGATTTTACGTGTGTAAGTGGTGATGTGGTAGATCATGTGATATAATCATGAGGAAACACAGGTAAGATAGAAGGTCAGACAGTGATAAGAAGTAGCCCCTTCAATCACGACTGACTATGGGAATGCACCCCTGAGGTAATAGTTCTCAGCTGCTTTTTTCTTCCAGATGTTCCATACGGTGTATTCATTTCTCTTCTGCTTGTTATGAGAGCTTCTTGTCGCTCAGTCTGAGGTGGCGCCGAAGGGAACATCGCCACTTGGTGCGATCGGCAGCTTCATCCTCCTAGGTTGTTGGCTTTAAGTCCAGTGCCTTCATGTCTCTCTTACACACATCTTTGAACCTCAGCTGCGGTCATCCGACTGTTCTTTTACCATCTACCAGTTGCCCGTAAAACAATATCTTTGGGAATGCAACCAGTCTGTGCTGTCTAAGCAGTGTATACATGCTTTGAAGGCCAGCACGTGACAACATCGCGACATTTGTAATAAAATACCCAGAATGTGGCATAGACACTGTAGATGGAAGGTATTGAGCCTTGGTTAACATAGGTTTTCCATATCTCGCTGCCATATAAACGAGTGCTAATTACGCAGGCATTATATACGGCAGCTTTGAACAGACAGTAGAAATGGTTATACGACTGTTGTGTATGTAGTTGGGAAAGAGCCAAGAAAGCAAGAACGTAAGGCATTAAAAGAGCTATCATAAATAGTTGTCTCATGCAAAGTCAGTTTGAGTTTACTAAAGAATGACAAGATTTGTAAGCAAAGTAGTTTATGACGGGAGAAATATGATTTTACCCGAGTAAGTGGCCATGTGGTGGATCATGTGAAGTAATCTTGACCAGAGCACAGGTGGGACACAAGGTCAGATAGTGATCACCAGTTAGAAATCCGACAGAGCTCATGTGCAGATGTTATTTGCTTGTCAGAGCTAGTTTTCTAGTATAGTGCATTATCAAGCTTGGAGTTTCAAGTTATACCCAAATGTTCATTCTCGTGTGACTATTGAAGACTAGAGGTCTGAAAAGATGCTTTGAATGCTCAAAATAATTTCTAACTATTAAGCACAAATGCTTCTATGATTTCTTCCAGTTTAGTGTATGAAAATATTGAGAAATAATGACTAATAACTAGTTTCAAGAGGAAACATCAACAATGAGCGATTAAAACAGATTTATCAAGACTGTAAACCTCATTCACATTTCATGCAGCTTCAAGAGGAGGGAAAGAAGACGAGGGCATAGTAATTTTGGAAAGTACATGACATAAACGTGGTATTTACTTCTAAGATCATGCCCATCACTATCATGCATGGTATTATCATTTGCATGTAAGAATTTCTTATTTTGATATATCTTCGACCCACTGAGTGATGCCTTGACTCGTCTAATATATAACAGGCAATGTCTGTTTGTTTCTTTGTTTGATCTTAATACAAATCTTTATGCCTTGAAATGTTTTTCTTGAAATTTGGCAAAATTACCATTTAGGGTCTTCGAAAGAAAGCCATTGGGTTGTTTCTTGGCCGATCATTTTGTTTACAGAAGAAATTTTAAAATATGTTTCCGGAATGGTCTAGAATCAAGGGAAATAACTTCATGCGAGATATCAATTAAAATAACCAAAATGATAAAAGCATTCTTTTATTTTTGCAAGTAATAACGCAAATTTTTATTATTTTACAACACAGTTTACAATTGTTTATTATACACGTTCAATTTTATTAAAAGGCTAAATCACACTTATTTTTCTATAGTATCATGACTACACTATACAGTATATATCAAACTTAAGGTAGTTCCTCATAATATACTTACTGATTCATAGTTTTATAAGGCACTGAATAATATACTTACTACATGAGTAAGGCACACGGTCTTTCATAATTGTACACGTGCCATAATATAACCGACGTACCCTGTGTCTAGGTTAAAGGGGCGCGCCCAGCCAAAACGTGGTAAAATTTGATTTAAAGAAAACTTAATATGTACTTATTCCTGACCGCAAGGTATTTAATATTTAACAGCGTGCGCCTCTCCAAAACGAGGCAAGATTCCTTTTCTTTAAGACAAAATTATCAACTGTACACTATCCATACCACGAAATCCTTTACATTTGGACACACATCTTAATGTAACCGACGGTTTCTGTGTCTAGGTTGAACGGGGCGCGCCTCGGCGAAAAGAGGCAACATTTTATTTTATTTTACATAAAAGGAAGCATGTCGATTATGTTATAGCTCTTTAAGCTGTAGCATTTTACAGACAGTGTCTCCAGATTGTCATCAGTGTGGTAATATATCCCATCATTATTTCACTATTTACCTTGTATCACTATCATATTTAGTTAACTACATTTTTACATTTCATCTGTGAATTGTCTTTTCACAATCATCCTTTTTACTTTCTACTACTATCCATTAAGTGTATAAGTTCAACAAATAAATCTATTTCCGTATTGATCGTTAATTCGTTATTTAATGTTATCACTCGTGCTGTCTGTGTTAATAATTTACCTACAGGCAAAAGTCTTTATTTGGGAAGTTGGGAGGGGGCGCTTTCTTTACGGATATTGCAGGGACAGAACGTAATGTCGTAGGGATACCGAAGTCTTCATGATTCATAAGAAACCACTATCTAGTGGAGAGCATTCGTCTTCTCTTTTTCTTGTCTTTATATCGAATAGGTCTCTTTCTTTCTTAACGAGCGAATATCCGACGACCTTCTTAACAAAATTCCATAGAACATTCCCTTCATACTGTAGTGGTTAGACAATTTGTGCCCCGCCAAGTACCCCTGTACGACAGCAGTAAAGAATAATGGAGGAGGCATCAAAGTGCAATGTTACTGCTTGTTAAAGAACAAAAGTTAATAGGTCATGGACGTAACGCGTTTGCACTAATTTATTCTAACGGCTAATATTCGTGGCCTTTCGTATACTTCAAGTCGTCAAAACAAGACGTGTGTTTTCAAGCTCCCAGAATCGTGGAGGAATAATGTATTTTATGTGGCATTAAATTAACTTCGAAGGCCGCCACTTGTTTTCTAAGATGGTCCCGAGCTTGTGATATAGTTCCGCACCTTGTAGAGAAGTATTATTCGAGAAATCTACATTCACGTTTTTGGTCCACGTTACTTGGGTGTCGATGGCTGACACGCACCTATTAGTACAGCAGCCAGAACTGAATAGTTGAGACGATACATTTATGCCGTACTACTATGAAAGCCGCGGTAGCATAGTGGTTAGTGCAATGGCTTCCTAGCTCAGTGGTCTATGGTTCGATCCCCAGATGAGGTGGGATTTTTTAGGCCGCAAACGGCTCCTGGGTCGACCCAGCCCCAAATGGGTACCAGAGCAACTCTGGGAAGGTTAAGGCGGCCGGCGTGATGCTGACCACATCACCCCTAGTGTGCCGACGGTCGAGAAAATATGGGCCTAACACCATATTCCCAATATGCCTCAATAGGGCGTGTAACGGGATCCCTTACCTTACCTTACTATGAATGCTATGTACTTATGGACTCACCATGCACTTGTATTTTTCTGGAGACTATTGTTTCGAGATTCTCCAAATTTGCCATTTGCCTGACTTAAATAAATGTTAAACGAATCGTATCGTGGACCCACTATTATATATATATATATATATATATATATATATATATATATATATATATATATATATATATATATATATATATATATATATATATATATATATATATATATATATATATATATATATATATATATATATATATATATATTTATGTGACAGGGGCGCTAGATGTGCCTCACACCCAAGACCCGTGCACTAAGAAAATTTATAAAGGATCGTTTGACAGGGGTTGCAATTATTTGTTGCTTGCAACCCTCTCAGCAGCAGACTTAACAATTCAAGCAACCCAAAGCATTATGCAGATCAACATTTAATTCTACCGAACAGAACCGAACACCAAACAAACAATCAAACAAACACCCAGTCAGTGTTCATAGACTGTGTGCTCAAGGCATTTACAGCTTGGCTCTTGTGTGTCTTCTTAGTCTGTTCTCACTGGGCGGCTCTCTCAAACATAGACCGGTTTCGCCGCTTGCTACCCCTTTTTATAAGCCCTGGCCTAACCACTCAATTTACTGCGCGCTCGCGTATTAATCTGCGCCACACAGATAACACACGCGATTATTGCTCCGGAATGCATGAAAACACAGATTTACACAACTAGAGCAAAAACACAACTAATATGTAGGCATATATTATGGCCTTGTAATAAATCTGCTCGAAGATAACGTGATCAAAAGGCACTAAACCACATAGACAATATGACTGCCCAGATGGGGCCAGCGCCTAGAACGACAGACCTCAAGATGGCGCTGTCACATATTCCCCGCCTGCTTTTGTTGTCGTCCCGACAACTACACTAAATCAGGCTCCCCAGTCGTATTCTCCAAATCTGGAGGATCACCTTTTCCTTCACTTCGTCTCAGGTCATTGCCGGTGACTCTAATGCTCGGACTCGCTCTGTCCGTTTGTTGGATGATATATGGACCCCCTGTCATTGTGGGAGCACGAACTACAACGTACTCGTCTTCTGACCACATATCACGAATCTCGGATCTCTCAGCGTCGTGCATTCTCTTCTTCACCAATTCTCCGACCTGTAGTGGAGTAGAACACGACAGCTTGTCACATCTCTCTTTCCGGACTGCTGCAAAACTCTGCAGCGGTGGCTCTGCTCTTACGTGCGCCCCTCGTAGCCTGGAAACGTGTCCTTCAACGAGTTTTAGATGAGTCTCCTCCTCTAAATGTCGACCACTTTTCCTGGCGCCCTTATGGTGACAGTTGCCACGGCCATCTCTTGGCTTGCACTGTGACGGCAATGTAGATGTGTTGGTACGCTTAGAGAGGGCGCTCTTTGATGGGCAAACCGATATCAAATGGTCCGGGGACCTACAATGGAAACATCGCTTAGGAAGCGGGCCCTGGGGACACTTGGCTGCCATGTGGTTCGAAAGGTCTCCACAGTTGAAGCATCTTATTTTCCTAGGCTTCCTTGGTGCCCTGGGTCGGCTCCTGCTACCCTTACATCCCTGGCCGCCTTTGACTTTCTTCCCTGCAATAAGCACCTCACACTCCGGTCGACCACCAACCCTCTTTATCTTTGAGCCATTCTGCTCCCCTTCTGTAACCTGACTCCCAGCCGCAGAGGGGTCTAGTTTAATGCCTGTGGACATCGATTCTGTACGTGGCCTAGTTCTCTGCATCTAAAACAACGAACTGTCCTGGTACGTCTCCCCTGCTCCTGAGACATCGCATCAATTTTAGCCTCTAATTGAGCCACCTGTGCTCTCAGCCGCTCTACTTCTGCGTTTAATGCATGCGTATCTGACACAGTCTCTGTTCTTGCCACTTCAACACTCTCAAACATAGACCGGTTTCGCCGCTTGCTACCCCTTTTTATAAGCCCTGGCCTAACCACTCAATTTACTGCGCGCTCGCGTATTAATCTGCGCCACACAGATAACACACGCGATTATTGCTCCGGAATGCATGAAAACACAGATTTACACAACTAGAGCAAAAACACAACTAATATGTAGGCATATATTATGGCCTTGTAATAAATCTGCTCGAAGATAACGTGATCAAAAGGCACTAAACCACATAGACAATATGACTGCCCAGATGGGGCCAGCGCCTAGAACGACAGACCTCAAGATGGCGCTGTCACACACACATATATATATATATATATATATATATATATATATATATATATATATATATTATATATATATATATATATATATATATAGAATAAACAACAAACGCTACACTGCTACCCAACTATTCCATATATATATATATATATATATATATATATATATATATATATATATATATATATATATATATATATATATATATATATACATGTATACATATATACACTTATATTTATCGAGTGTTTTTATAAATGTATACACACTTCGAATACTGATAACTCAATGATCATAAAAGAGAGAAATATGTCATTTTCAAATTTAAAGTGTCAAATGAACAAAATGTTTACCACCTGCAACAATGCATTGTTCACCGCAATGAGCAACTGACTGGAATTCTGAATTGTTACTTATTGAACGTAATATCGTTCAATGTGCGCTTGTTGGGACGAAAACAACCTTCTGCTGAATACTTCACAAGTGATAATCAACATGTAGGCATATTCATTTGTTATCTCGGATTATCGTGCTGTGATTGACAAGCAGTCCTTGTTCTGGAACCCCCAGGGTAAGAGAGGCTGAGGTTAACCAAGAAACACATGGAGAAGAGAACTGGATATATAAGTGAAAATGATGAGAAAACATGGAAAGAGCTTAAGCTGATGGCACGTGACAGGAGGACTTGATGTGTGTTTGTTGAAGGCCTATGCCCCTTAGGGAGCTGAAGGGTATTGACAATGATGCTGGTTATGATAATCCTGCCCTACTCACGCAAAACAGCAAATTTGCATATCAAAGTACTCGTATGAGTGAGTCATTTGGAAGCACCATGTAACGGTAAAGGTAGGCCCATATTAGATACTACTGTAATGGAGAGAAATGTTAATAATTCACTATAGTAGGTCCAGCTTCGACAGATGGGGTGACCAGCTCTCTTCCTCTTTGCCTTAGCTTTCCCTAACTCAAGAGCAAAGTAACGTACCCATTTACAGCTGGGCAGACGGGAGCGTGATGGCATCATGTTTCTAACTCGGTACTTTTGCCTGCAAGAGAACAGCACTCTAAGCACTCGGCAAATTGGACGCTCATCCTGCACATGTGCTCATTTATTAGCATATTAGCTAGCCCGGAGGGGTTCGAAACTTCTTATTTGTTCCCTCTCAGGCGTCAACTTGAGTATGTTCAAAGAAAGCAGTGGTCATTTTGAGGCTGCTGACATCTCCGTACAGCTTTTCTAGGAATGGCATTGGTTATGGCCATATGCGCTTTCTCTGTTCCTCATATGTTGGATAGCACCTTTGAAGTAGATGCTCAACAGTCATTATGTCAGTGCTATAGTTACACTAATCAGTAGTTCATATCTTTAACTTGTTGAGTAGAGGGTATCCCAATCTGTTGTGACCTGTGCGAAGTCTGAAGATTACCAATTGTTAACTTCTGCTGAGATGGTAACACACATCATTTTTATTGTGGCACTGAATATTCTGCTGCCTACTTGCTCATGTATCTTCGCTTGATAAAGCTCTTGACCTCTTCATGCTTGTGTATGTTGGGGTAGCTTTCCCGTTTCCTTTGCCAGTCTGTCAGTCCCTTCATTTTCGGGGATGTTGCAGTGTGACAGAATGGGGCAACCCCTCTTGATCTCTGTTTCACTCCGGCAGTAATCAGTGCATTTGTGGTACTGATATTATTGTGTGCTTTCAATTGTCGCACTTTCTTTTTTTCTTTCTATACTATGTGTTGCAGATAGTTTATATTTTCAAGTGTTATTTCACTACTTTCAGTATATTGTGTCTTGGCTGTTATCTGACACTCCTGGTGGATGATAAACACTTCACATTTACAAGGTGAGGTAGAGATAATATTACGAGAGGCGAGTTGGTAAGATTCCCTTGTACCAATCTTGGTCGCTACGGATTAACACGTACATCGCCCAGCGCTATCTGCCTAATCACCGATAAGACGGGTGCGCGCAGCACCAAAGCTGGAACACGGGGAAACAACTTATGGACAGACACCGATAAGAGATTACTTTCTGATAATGTAATGAATTGTTACTTTTGACACACGTTGTCATATGAGGTTATCGACATATACGTGAGTCTGTACGCAAGGTATCGCATGTCTTATTGCTATATATGGTAATACGTGACCTATTGCTGTACGCACCTTATTTCACATGGAATATTTTGAAAGTACCACACCCGACCCCGCCTGTTTGAAAATGATTGGAGCGTTTATTTAACTCCATAACAAATAGATGCGTGGGAGACCGGGAATATAACCTGACACGTTTCAGTGTTATTCCACTGTGAGAAATCGCTTGGTAAGATACCAGACCTTGCTAGAGTGAAGCCTAGAATTCAGAATTCCTTCTTAACATACCGGACACCTTTTATTGGAGAATTTTGGACGGACTTTCATAGCCCATGAAATATCTTTCATATTAAATAAGGAAATCGGGACTGAGGAAACTGAAGGACTACACACGAAGTCAGAGAGGGAACTTATTAAATTAACGACACTTCAGACACGTGTAAGAGGCCGATTCAAGTCTCTTTTATTCATCTGAGCAAAAATTCTGTGAGCCAGGATTGACGTACGTTGTGATTTTACATTCTACATTTTATTACTAACATGTGAACTAACATATATACGTATATTACCATGTGAAGATTAATATAGGAAAATCGCTAGTGAATGTCCACGTCATTTGAGGCTGGCAACCTCATCGTATAGAATGATAATTCATGAACCACCACTGCACGGGCTGATGATTGCTTTATTGCTATGTGACGAAATGGACGACCTCTTAACGATCTCGGTTTCACTTCGAGACAAATTTTGTCCTGATTTTTATTTGTGTACTTTTTAAAGTACGAATTTCTTCTCATTATCGGCTAAGGAACAAGTAGTTTGTATGTTCAAACATTTGTGACACTCCTCGCAGATAATGTTTATCTCAGCCTGCGAGAAGCAATTAGATAAGATGAGCGCCGGCGTGTTTAGATTAAACCACTGATAAGCGACTCGTTTGTTAACAAGCTGGACAAACACGGAGTTTTTGCTTACTCATACGACAGATAACGAGATTACTGTCTGTGTGACACATGTGGGCAGACAAGTGTGACATAAGCTCTTCCAGGTCATCCTTGATACACCAACATTACCTTTTAATAAAGTACTAAGTATTATAGCTCACCCATGTTGTCATGTGTGTCTACCGATCTTCCTGTGAGAGTGTATGCAAGGCATCAGATGTCCATGTATGGTAAGACGTGACCTTTGCAGGCCGCACCTTATTTCACGTGGGACTATTTTGAAAATATCACAATCGCCCGGCATGATTTGAAATGATTGGATTTTTCTGATTTGTTTCATAACGACATTGAGGGGGAATATAACCTGGCGTTTGTTAAAACCCACTTCACTGTGCAAAAACTGCTGTGGGACACGCTCGCCAGAAGAATTCAGACTTGCCAAGTTAGAATTCAAGAATTCCTTTTATCGGACTGGACCTTTAATTAGAATATTTCAAAAGGACTTCCAAAAAAAAAAAAAAAAGCCCAGAAAATCTCTAGCATTGTAACAAGGAAAAGCAGGACTAAGGAAAACTGAAGCACACGGAGTGAGAGAGGAAATCTATTGTCAAATTAAAGACATCCCAGATGCGTGTAAGAGACCGACTCGTCTCTTTTATTCATCTGAGCAACAGATCTGTAGCCAAGATTGGCGTAAGTAGTGCATTTTTCATTCTATGTTTCATTACTAACATGTGAACTAACATCTATGTATATATATTACCATGTGAATTTTAATGTGTGAAAATTGCTAAATGAAGCCCAAGTCATTTGAGGCTGGCAACCTCAGTATCTAGAATGATGATTCACGAACCACCACTGCACGGGCTGGTGATTGCTTTATTGATAGTTTCGTAAAGAGAACTAAAAGCATAAAGTAGCTCCAGGTTCCCTTTGGAGCAGGGAGGGAAAGGTGAAAGAAATGATGTACATTCTAAGTATAATACTTACGTTTTCAAAGCAGTGCAAATGTCCCTATAAACATAGCCACTTTAAAAGTAATGTACATTTTCAAGCTTTAAACCAGTGTAAATGTCTAAATCAAAATATTCATTTTAAAGTAATGGAAGTTTCAAACTTTTCAATCAGTGTAAAACATAAATGAAAACATATTCAATTTATATTGTAAACACTTTTTAATCAATGAGGATGTATATGGAAACAGACTCTATCTGTATTGTTAACCTTTTCATTTAAATATAAAGTAACTATGAAAGCTATTCTATTTAAATGTAAAGAAAGTTTTATCCCGAGGGATTAAATTTAATTCTCATCGAGGGTAAAGTCTTAGTAAATGGGATGGGTGTATGGAGAGATAGGAACCCATAACTATGGGGTGGAAAACGCAATACTTATTGGTGGTACCAGCAGAAAGTACAGTATCTGGAAAAGAAGAGAACCGTGGCTTAAGCTTTAAGACGAAGGACGCACGTGGTAGACTCTCCTTGACATTTCTGGGAAACGAGCTACCCACGACAACCTTGAGGAGAGACGAGCGGCAGCAGAGCGAAAAGAACCAACTCATAAGAAGGAGCAGAACCGTCATTGGCAGCTAAGTTCAAATATATGCTGCCACTTGAACTTCTTGTAACATCTCACATTCCCTAAAGACTGTGCTGCTAACTTTCTTGATCCATAACTATTCAAATTATTTTCCGCCTGTTAAAACCTAAAGTGATTATTAAATTTTGTTATTTGTAATGTTAGAATTTTAACTTCGATTTAATCATTTTAAAGTTACTGTATGTTTGTCTCAGTCAATTAACCACACACACTACAAACAGAACTATACTAAAATAATAGAATTCCACTGAGTAAATCAGGGGTGGGGATTTAAACGAACTGATAGTAATAAGTGCTTAAGTCCTTCACAAAAGCGTCGGCAGAATTACAGAGTTAACATACTCAGCCAAAGCAGTATTGTTCTCGCTTATTCTGAATATCGTATGAAGACTCCCTTTGTAATAGAAGTGTCATCACCCTTCCATCTACATCTCTGCCAAGAGTAATCTTGTGCGAATGTAGATAAATTTGAAGCCCATAGTAGATACTCTTGAGTTTTGGCCACTGGTGGACCACTACTGCAAAGCAGGGGAGGCAATACCGTCACATGCTAGTTTCTTAATTAGAACTAAAAGCAGAAAGTAGTCCCAGGTTCATATGGAGCAAGGAGGAAAAGATGACAGAAATGATGTACATTCTAAGTATAAATACTTACAGTTTCAAAGAATTGTAAATGTCCATATTAACATATTCACTTAATAATTAATGTAAGTTTTCAAGCTTTACCCCAGTGTAAATGTCTGTGTGAAAATATTCATTTTAAAAATTAATGAAAGTTTCAAACTTTTCAATCAGTGAAAACATATTCAATTTATATTGGGAACACTTTTCATTCAGTGGAGATGTGAATGCAAACAGACTCTATCTGTATTATTAACCTTTCCATTTAAATGTAATGTAAAGCTAAAGCTATTCAATTTAAATGTAAAGAAAGTTTTATCCCGAGGGATTAAATTTAATTCTCATCGAGGGTAAATTCTGAGATAAACGGGATGGTAGAATAGAAGAAGGGGGGCTCATAACTATGAGTCGGAAAACGCCATGCTCAGAAGAGCGTTATCTCTATTCTATTACTACAGTTATTGATGGTACCAGCAGAAAGTACTATCTCTGGAACCAAGTGAATGTACAAGTGGACTGACGTTGTGCGAGACGCCATCATAAGAGGATCTTATAGACAGACGCAGGACCAGCTTGGCCGTTACTCCTTGACGTTCTAGGAACGTGCGGCGCCTTTACCCTTGACCAGTGACGAGCGAGAGCAGTGTAAACAGAACTCATCAGCAGGAGCAGAAACTACTATTGGCAGCTAAGTGAAAAACATACGCTGCCAAAGTGAACTTTTTGCCATCATCTCTACTATAAATCAATGATGCAACTTTGCTTATAAACTATTCAATTTATTTTCAAACTGTTAAAACCTAAAGGGATTATTAAATTTTGTTATTTGTAATGTTACAAATTTAACTTCGATTTAATCATTTTAAAGTTACTGCATGTTTGTCTCAGTGAATTTACTACACACACTCTAAACAAAGCTATACCAGAATAATAATAATTCCACTGAGTAAAGCAGGGGTGGGGGCTTGAACGAGCTGAAATTAATAAGCGCTTAATTCCTTCACAAAAGTTGTCGGCAGATTCTAGAATTAACGTGCTCAGCCAAAGCAGCATTGTTTTCGTTTATCTGAATATCTTGTGAAGACTCCCTTTGTAATAGAAGTGTCATTACCCTTCTATCTACATCTCTGCCAAGAGTAATCTTGTGCGAAGGTAGATACCTTTGAAGCCCATATTAGATACTCTTGAGTTTTGGCCACTGTTGGACCACTACTGCAAAGCAGGGGAGGTAATACTCTCACATGCAGTGAGAAGGGATCCACAGTATCACAAACTCTTTTGAATTGCTGACACATTTTCTGAAATGTTACTCTTAGATCTTCCAGGTCGGCATTATTTTGATTCTTCAGCGTTGCAATCACCGACAGCGCATCTGAGACATTAGCTACTTGTCTCTCTGAGCTTTCATCTGTCATTAGCACTTCTGCTGCAGTTTTTAAGGCATCTGCCTTTGCTCTGGCGTTACTCGAGAATTTTCCTGTTGCGACTGACAGCTTTTTTGTGTGCCTTTGCTTAAGCTCAGAAAGACCCCTCCACTCCCATCTTCTGTTGCATTTATTGCTGACCCATCTGTGTATGCGTGGATCCAGGTTTTTATTGGGTAATATTTCTCTATGTATTTTTGGTTAGGACTCGTCTTTCTGTTTCATTTTGACTGTTCTTTCTCTCAATACCAGGATTGTTTTCTATTATGTCAGGGAAGCGCCGTTGTTTCCAAACTGGTAGCTTGTGTGCAGTGTAGATGGGCGTAGCTGTTGATATTGTATTGATGGGGTCTGCTCTCATCTTTGTTTTGACTGTTTCAACAAAACTGCTTTGCTTTAGTTTTGCCTTTCCAAGTCCATTTATTCTCTGGTACATTGGGTGGTCTATCAGCCTCCTGAAGTATTCGAAACAAATGTATAGATTGCGCCTCCCTAGTTATTTTAATCTGTTACCAAAGAGTATCTTTTTAGTAATACAAATATAAATATTGATGAAAGTAGTTCAGGGCTTGAGTGAGATTTGGTCAGATTTCATTAATTCAACTTGTAGTAACACTAGGGCACAATTTACATAACCAAGATTCTGTCTGTCTGCGAACGAGACCTACTCTGCAACTTCGGCGTTGTGCCACTTTTGCTGAAAAGTCCAGAAAATGCAAAAAAGTTGTGTTCATGGAACAAGTTTATTTCTCTGGGGATGGAAGGTGAATACGGGAATACGGACCACGAACCTTAAGGTCGCTTCCAGATGGACGCTCATGTTAACAGTTATCTCCTACAGTTGCCGATTTCATTGTGTGCACTGAAAATGTTTTTTTCTCGTTTTGATTTCAACATGATTTTGCCTGAGAGATAATTAAGTTGGCTTATTCTTTGTCAAGTACCATGTCATCTGGCTTTGGCGATCCTGTTTCTGCATAACTTTCTGTCTCTATTACAGATTACCAGTTGTGATAATTGCTTTCCCAAGACATTTTTGCTTTATTTTGTATGTGTTTGAATACTAATATTCGTGATCGGTTGAAACCACTATTGATTACTCATATTATTTTCTTGATTTCTTTTTTCACATCTGCTATTAGGGCTAGATTTAGGGCAGCGCGGTCGAGGCGGCCACCATGGGATCTAAGAGCAACGGGACGTATGAGCTGGCGAGAGAAAATATAAATTATGTATATTATTTTTTTGCTGTGACACGATTTGTCCAGGCCAAAGTCCACAAATCTTTTATAAAATTAAAACCAAAGGGTGACATATTTCTCTCATGCTGTTTTTAATTTATCGTACGTTTTTTTTTAAAACTGTAAGTAATAGGTAATAACTATATAAAAGTGAAATTGTATTCACGAATCTTACTTAATTTTCGCGTATAGTTTAATTAATTTTCGCTGTTGAAGTTTGGTGCAAGGCGCGTATGTCAAACCCTTCACCCCGAACGCGGTAAGTTCTAAGGTCAACCCTTTCTGCCACCCACTGATTTTAATATGTTCTACATGTATGAAACGATAAAATGTACTCCTGATTACATATATGTCACATATATGTTCAAAATAAAGATTAGAAACACAAAAATACACTAGTATACAAAATGTAGAACTAACAAAAATACACTAGCAAACAAAATGTAGAACTGACAAAAATACACTAGCACACAAAATATAGAACTGACAAGAATACACTAGTATACAAAATGTAGAACTGATAAGAATACATTAGTATACAAAATGTAGAACTGATAAGAATACATTAGTATACACAATGTAGAACTGATAAGAATACATTAGTATACAAAATGTAGAACTGATACGAATACACTAGTATACAAAATGTAGAACTGATAAGAATACACTAGTATACAACATGTAGAACTGATATGAATACACTAGTATACAAAATGTAGAACTGACAAGAATACATTAGAATACAAAATGTAGATTTGAACTGATAAGAATACATTAGTATACAAAATATAGAACTGATAAGAATACACTAGTATACAAAATGTAGAACTGATAAGAATACATTAGTATACAAAATGTAGAACTGATAAGAATACATTAGTATACAAAATGTAGAACTGATAAGAATACATTAGTATACAAAATGTAGAACTAATAAGAATACATTAGTATACAAAATGTTGAACTGATAAGATTACGCTAGTATACAAAATGTAGTAAATTAATATGAAACAAATATAAAGGTATGTTATCAGGCACTCGCAGGAAATAAAGAATACATTAGCTCACCCATATTTGAAAACCTTCCGTAGAACTGATGCAAAGAATCACACTATCCGCTAGTACGCATCATCATAAAATGATGTTTCAATGGCAGGTCAATAGTGCGAACCACAATACACGACACCAGAAGTCCTCCATGGGCAGTTCAGCCTATTAATGACGCAATCACTTCTGTTGTATTTCTATCAAGCAGTATAGGCCGAATCCAACAAGACCCTTAGGACCTTAATACTGTGTCCAGTAAATGATAGTAGACTAGAACAGTGAGAACAGGATAGTGGGTAGGTTTGGTATTGTACAAACATTTATTACAAATAAGGGAGGGAAACCTGAGGCCTGTAAACAGTAAATTAATATGAAACAAATATAAAGGTATGTTATCAGGCACTCGCAGGAAATAAAGAAGTAGAACACCAGACAACAGAAAAACAACAGACATGAGTGGCTCACCCAGGATTTGAACACTGGACCTTCCGTGCGACAACCCCGCCTAGCCATGCAAGCGAATCACACTATCCGCTCTGCCATCTACGCATCATCATAAAATGATGTTTCAATGGCAGGTCAATAAATGTAGAACTGATAATAATACATTAGTATACAAAATATGGAACTGATAAGAATACATTAGTATACAAAATGTAGATTTGAACTGATAATAATACATTAGTATACAAAATGTAGAACTGATAAGAATACACTAGTATACAAAATGTAGAACTGATAATAATACATTAGTATACAAAATGAAGAACTGATAAGAATACCCTAGTATACAAAAGGTAGAACTGATAAGAATATACTAGTATATAAAAGGTAGAACTGAGAAGAATATAGTAGTATACAAAAGGTAGAACTGATAAGAATACATTAGTATACAAAAGGTAGAACTGATAAGAATATACTAGTATACAAAATGTAGAACCGATAAGAATACATTAGTATACAAAATGTAGAACTGATAAGAATACATTAATATATGTCACGGTATGTTTTATGACAACCGTAACAGACTTATGCTTTGGTGGGAGTAGAACTGATATATTGCTATTATAAGCTCATGATTTTAGTTACAGCTGTTCAATTCTCGCGAACCCGAGATCACACGCAGAAACAGTTAGCATTCATAGCTTTCGACATTTCTAGGAGATATTTGGAGACCAAAAGAAGACAAGTCCAACATAAAAATCAGAATCTGCAATTCAAATGTTATTTCAGTCCTATTGTATGGCTCTGAAACATGGAGAACAACAAAAACAACAACCAAAAAGTTTCACACTTTCACAAATAGGTAAAAAGATAGTCTAATAGCTGATACTGTGTAGGGGAGCAAAGAGTTAGAGACTTTACATTACTAGGTTGGGCTTGGAGAGGTGGGTAACCAGTTCCACTCCTCGCTGCTTTGCCTTTTCTAACCCAAGAACAGAGTAAGGTATTCATTTACAGCTGGGTAGATTGTAGCGTGACGCCACAGTGTTTCCAATTCGCTACCTGTGCCGTGAGGGGCCTGCGCTCTAACCACGCTCTTTCATAAATGGGTGCTTGACTAAGATAGAAGTATTGTAGTGGTATGACACGATCACTGATGTGGAACTGATGACACGAACCAGACAAGTGTCAAAACAACCAGACATGAGAAAAAGACGCTCGAGATGGATAGGACACACATTGTGCAAACCTGCTGATCGCTTCACCAGGCAGTCCTTGTTCTGGAATCCCCAGGGTAAGAGAGACAGAGTAAGACAAAGGAAAACATAGAGAAGAGACCTGGAGACAGACATGAAGAATACATGGAAAACACCTTGAGCTGATGGCACAGGACAGGAAGACTTGGCATAAAGCATATCCTTCTTGGGGTGTTGAAAGGCAATGGCGATAATAATTGTAGTGAAATTGACAGAGATACAACGGTAAAATACTCAAAAGATAACATTTAAGGATAAAAACATAATGCGTAGGCTGCTGATGTACATGATCGCCTAGACCGCGGGTCATCACCCTCCATAAAATTGACTTGCTAGACAGGAGGGGAACGGCGGATCAAAAGAAAAAAAATATGACTGGAAAGGCTAAGGAGCCGCAAGGGGGGGGGGGGATGGAGGAAAGTAAAAATTCACGGCCCCCAAATTGACACGAGGTACGGAATTGGACGTTTTGCGATACCAAGCGTTTGATTTGAATTCAGCGGCTAAAACGCAGATGTTAGGAATATTACAAATATGTAAAAAGTAATTTTTCTTAATATTAATGTTAGGAATATAAAAATTAGCGCCGGATGGCCTATTCTGAGCAATGAAATAATATGATCTTAATTTTACAAACGGATAGATAATATTGAAGATAATGACAAAAGACAGTGTAGTTTACATCATCGACAGACTGCCTTGAATAGAAAGTGTCGTTATTTGCACACATAAAAACACGACCTTGGGGACGCAGGTGTTCAAAGTTACTTATTATGGAGGAGAGGGTTTTTGAGCGGTAGCTGTGTCTAAATATAACTTTTTACGACAAAATTTTAAGGGGAGAGAAAGGTTGCTTCAAAAATCAAGCACATTTTTTTTAGAAAAACACAAGTAGAGAACGGACAGACTAACAGATAACCATCCATACTTGACTGAAGCATGACTGAAATGACTTTAGTGTAGAAATTTGAAATTTAAAGTACAACTAGGCAGTGATTGGCCACAGACAATCATATCATTAGCGCTCATGGACGCGAATTTGGCTTCATTCTTCAATAATTGTTCAGTGTTAGACACAGATTTTAAAGTGTGGTGTTTTCCCATATGGCAGTGAGTTAAATTTAGGGACGCCATCCTATAGCCAGCAGCTCAGCTGAGTTTTGCTAGCACTTCTGTGTTAATTATTCATAATCTGGTAAGATTGAAATTATTTCTTTATATATTTTGAATATTGTTTCATGTTCGAGTGATTTGATACTGCCATATCAAAATCTAGCCTTACAAACAAGTAGGGAGTTGCTCTAGACCCCCCGCCCAAGTCAGGGTCTAGGGACCAACAAGGTACATAAACTACAGCAAGGATTATGCAAGATAGATCAAGCGTTGAAACAGGTTACCTATCTTCTTTTAGGGCCGACAACTAATAAATATTTTTCAGAATACATGGTCTGGGAGGATCTGTCTGATGTAGGCCCACCATGGTAACTGTGCTGTTTGGTCAGAGAGATCTGACCTGTCTGTATGATGTGGTTGTTGTGTCAGTGTTGTGTCCAGACGTGGGTAGAGAATAGATTTTGACACATGGCCCATACTTTGATTGCAGAGCTGTGAGTTTCTATCGACAACAAAGCAGAGTCTATTCGGTGGGTGACTGTACTCGAGTGTATCTGTGCAGTTCTTGTGACAGAGACCACCATTATTGCCCGCCAGCACGGAGAGGTGGGACCGCAAGTTTTCAGCACCAGAGCTACAAAAAGATGAGTGAGCCTCTGGTCTGCTGGACATTCACCAACTATTGGTAGTGACTAATATCCCCGTAAAAATTCCCACCATTTTCTGGACATTGTGTAGTCAATATAGACAGGTGTGATGAGGCCACCCCAACAGCACAAACAGTAAATATCCTCCCAAAGAGATGACTGCTCGAACTTTTTTTAATAAAACTAACTAGTCTAGTACTTAAGTAGGTACGCTCTTGCATTTATTATGTAACATTCCATGCATTTCTTTCATAATTTTTAAATCCTTTCTTTTTAAAAAAAGTTCTGGTCAAAATAAAACTTGATCCAGAACCAATAAATGTAATATAATTATATCAAAAACTTTATACACGTGAGTTAGTTCAGTGTATTTTAACACTTGTTAATCTTATTAGTCTCCTTAAATGTCTGTGGGTGTATTTATAACTAACACACCATATTACACATCATTACCCTAGACACTTTACGTAGCCACATTCATTAAGAAAAAAAAAATTAAGTGTGAGGTCGTAGTGGTAGCAAGAAAGGCCTTCTGATAATTCTCAACTACATTTTATCTCAGGAGCCTTCACAGCTGGCCTCATACAAGTTACATGTAGTAATAACACCATCATACAATACCATCAACACCACTACAATAATGACCATTGTGATGTTGGTTATGGCTAGTTAACAATTTACAATCGACTGCGTTGTTTCTTTTCAGTATTAAAGAACAACAACAAAAAAAGGGGAGGAGATTTGTGACACATAAGGAGTGGTGGGTTTGGGTTTTTGTGACCAATTGTGACATGTTGACAAAATTGCGTGACTTCTTTTGTGAAAGATCCCTGAACACCGTTTTGTAATTGTTGCACTGGAATGTCATGGAAGTTTTAGATCCAAGTATCTGGTACAGACCGACATTTTAAAAATATTGCAATTAGTATGATGTATGGCTCTGAAACATAAAGAACAACTTACTTACTTAGTTGTTCCTATTCTAACCTATGGCGTAGAGATTTCCAAGAGAGAGCGCCGTACTATTTTGTCGGCTGTCTTCCTCTTGGCCTGGTTCCATTCTAGTCCTATTTATTTTTTATTTATTTTTTTTTTTTTCAAATTATTATTACTATTATTTTTTTTTATTATTATTTTATTTTATTTTAAAAACACTTTAATTATGATGATTATTGCAAATGTAATATTACTTTTATAATGATAAATGCCTTAATAATGCTTAAAGTAAATGTGAGGATGAAAGGATATTAGTATACATGATGAGAGAGAGAGGAAGGGCAGAATGTCAGACGGGCCTGCGTGCCCAATTCTTAACCCTTTGAAAATAAAGTTCGTTGGTTCGTTCGTTCGTTCCTTCAGAGACTGTCTAATGTTGTCCTCCCAGCGAACTCTGAGTTGTCCTAGAGGTCTGGATCCCTGGCTCTTAGTTTCCCATATTTGTCGTGGTAGCCGATATTCTCACATTTTGCAGACATGACCAAACCATCGTAGTTGGGTATATAAAACAATACAAACTACAACTAAGCAGTTACAGGCTGTCATAAATGAATGCTTGCTCAGCACAGAAAGAATAATTGATGTGGCAGGACTACGAATGTGGAAGAACCAGACAAATATCATTGGACAAAGAGGTGAATTAAAGACGTTAGCGATAGTTGGGAAACACACTGAGGAAATTAGTTGATGGTATTACAAGACAATCCTTATCCTAGAATCACCACCTTAAGAGAAAAAGAGAAGTAGGGGAAACCTAGCAAACAAACAGAAAAAAAAAAAAGAATTCGAAACAGAAAGGACAGGGATAAAGAAAACCTGACACGATCTTGAACGAATGTTAGGGACGTGAAAACTCGATGCGAAATATTTGTAGTAAATTTAGTGAATTTATTTGCCAGTTTGAGCTTCAGGTAGCTGAAGGGTCATTCATCATCATCTCAACCAGTAACCCGTCATGCGTCGTAGGGGTGCTATGGTGGAAGCATCAACAGGCAGGGTCCTCCACTGCTCTCTATCCTCAGCAATGTGTGGAAAAACCGTGCCCTGTCCATTCTTTGATGTTATCAGCCCAGGATTTTATTTGCCTTCCTCTTCTCCGTTTACCTTCGACTGTTCCCTGGAGGATCGTTTTCGGAAGGGAGTCATGATGAGTTACATGCCCAAACCAGGCAATCTTTCGACATTTCACTACTGACAAAAGTGGTTCTTGGTGGCCTGCACACGTGTTTATTTTCTCTCTAACATAGACATTTGTTTTGTGCTCTATAGCAAATGCGCAAAATTCTTCTATAACATTTATACTATAAAGCCTGAATCCTTCGCTCCGTATCTGCAGTGAGTGTCCAGCCTTCACACCCAAACAAGAGAATAGATAATACAAGTGATTTGTATAATTTGATCTTCACAGGAAAACGGATGTTACTTTTCCAGATCAAATTCAGCCTTGTCATTACCAATGGTTAAAAAAAATCTCATTATATTTAATGCACAAATTATTGTTTTGTTTTTCCTCCTATCTAAATTATATCAAATCAACTCACGTGTTCCTGAACAGGAATACCAAGACTATTTTTGAAGGCGTTGATAGTTGGACTAATTCACAATACATTTCTAAATTTAGAGAGAGACACACAGAGAGAGAGAGAGAGAGAGAGAGAGAGAGAGAGAGAGAGAGAGAGAGAGAGAGAGAGAGAGAGAGAGAGACAAGGGAAGATAGAGACCAGAAGAGTGAGTTAAAAATACAGGTACCTACTATAGGTTTGTGTGAACATTGAATACAATGCAGCTGTAGATTGTCAACGTATTATATTCGAAACAATTACTTATCTTCACGGGAATGATGTAGTAAATTAAACTGTTTATCCTAATATATCATGTCCCGTGTGTGCACATTAACAAGGGTATAGCGATAAATAGCCAACACATATTTAAAACAAAAATAAAGTTAGAAGTAAAAGTAGTCCCGTAGTAGATATTGTAGTAGGGGAGTGAAGTGTTAGCGACTTAACTATACTAGGTCTAGCTTCGAGAGGTGAAGTGATCAGTTCCCTTCCTTGCTGCCTTTGCCTTCTCTAACTCAAGATTCCGCTACGCATTTACCGCTGGGTAGACTGAAGCGTGGCTCCACCGGGTTTTGAACCCGACACCTTTGTCGTGAGAGGCAAGCTCTCTAACCACTGTTAATCGGACACGGACACGTGAAATACACTCATCAGCTAGTATATTTCTTGTTCTACAGCAATCACCGACATGCACACGACATGACAATCAACAAAATCAAATAACTTGAAGGCCAAACCGCAGCATACGGAGGCAATAAAGATAATTGAGAAAACATTTGTCTTAACAACAAAGTGGATGCGACATCAGAAGATGTTTTACAGGAAAAGCTGCAGAGAAACAACTAAACTTAATTAAAATGTCCATTAAAGCTGGGCGTTGTTTGACTGCAATATAGACGCCGTGTAGTTATGGTGACGCTGATCAGATAGAAAAAAAAAAATACAATGCTATATTAAGAATTACCCGAAGAAGCACAAGTGGATCGTTAGAATAATAAGACCAAGTTTTCTCAGAGCTTGTTACAGATCCGTTAAGACGCCTTGATCGTAATTCAATATAGCAAAACGATGTAGGCAGAGAAATGCTGATTTAAAATAAAAGTAAATATAAGAAATATGGATAGGAATGGGACCGAAGACGCAGCAACAGTGATCGTAAATGCAGTCAGCGACCCATAGCTTGACTGCTTGCGTCTGAGTCAGCGAACCAGAGCTGACCAAGACCCTACTCCACCTCCAAGTGGTGGTCCCGGAAACAGGCTGCATCACTGCAGTTTGGCTGAGAGAGTAGGGATCGAAGAGGGAAGGCTAACCCGGTCCCAAAAAATGCTGTTCTGAAGTCGGATGTGTCGGCCGAAAGGCGCAAATATCGCAGCTTCGCTGTAAACGGACATAACGCAACCAACGTTCTTTTTAGGACGACCGAGGAAGACGAAGAAGGATATGAATATGTGGACAAAAAAACAACAGAACATCTCACGGAAACAATGCCAAATAACGCCCAAACATTCATTCATTAACCCTTCAAGTGTATAAGAAGTATTTTCTTACCTGAGTTATTCCTCCATTGGGTATCTCAGTAGACAAAGACAAAATAGAACAACTCTTCCCTCAGGTATGTCCTAAAGGCCAACTAATTTGAAATTTTACCTGTGGCTGGCAAAAATCATCAAATAAAGCAAAATAATTCTGACAGAGCAGCTGCCAGAGCATGTGCTGTGGATCAAGACTTCATCAAAGCGGGGCTGTGGGTGGGGAGAGGGAGGGTAACTTGTACTTATGGCTTCATGCTTCATAGGGCCCGAAAAAGAAGATGATAGTAAGGATGGTAAAAAATACTTATAGACACGTGACATCTGACAGTCAAAATACTGTCTCCTGTCGACATCACTGATCAATTAGTCGACTTCCTGCTTGCATAGATCATTGAAGTCATTCGGATGTAATTATTATAAAATAGAATAAAATTCATATCCATTACAAAAGTAGAAGTTCTGGGTTTTAGGGCATGAGGAAGTCCAAGAAGCAGATGGATAGACAATGATAGAAGGCCTACATGACCGGCTCACGACAGTCGGTGCAACACATTTGGCTAATGGACGAAAACGTCAGCTCCCACAACACTTCACTTCAAGAGTGGTCCTAACAAAAAAAGACAACACAGCTGTAATAGTCAGGATCCACAAGTAGAAAAACTTATAAAAATTACAAAGAATACACACTTATGTTACGTAAAACCAACAGAAAGGTGAATGAAAGATATATACGATATATATATATATATATATATATATATATATATATATATATATATATATATATATATATATATTATATATATATATATATATATATATATTTCTATCTATATCTTCTAAATTTATTTATTTACTAGCGCAATTTACCTCTGCTAATATATCTAGAGACTAATTTTTATTTTTTTTAAAACTAGTTGTAAGTACCCGGTGTTGCCCGGTTTTCCTACTAACGGTTTAGGAAACTTAGGAAAATGTAAAAATTAAACTATAATATTTTGATATTCGTGTGAAAATGGTTTTTCTTTTAAGATAATGACTGCTACTTTAAGTGACTATCCTTAAGCCTTGTTAACAGTAATTGCAAATGCAAGCAGAACAAAATATAGTTATTCCTGATGGTTCAACGTGAAGATCGATTCCATTCTGCTCCCGGGTTTTTGCAAGAAGCAAAGTAATGAGACACATTTTCTCGTCTACCTGGCTCACCAAAAAATAATAGTCCACATATACTTTTTTTTAACGTGTTTACTACTTTTCTTCGTAGCATGCCATATTCAAAAATACACAATGTCTCTTGAATCTAGACGCTTATTGTTTTCTTTGATATTTTTCTTGATTGTGAATATTCTATGTGCTGCAATGCAATATTCCTCTCGATGATATATTGATGTTTAAGCGTTATTCAGATTACTTTGACGTTCAGAAGCTCTGCTGTATTTATACTTGCATGCGTTTCATATTGGGTAGAGTTAATTTGTGCCAATCTGTGTATTTCTGGAGAAGTCTGCTACAATAGAACTATTGGAAAAGCAGGCTAGTGGGTCTGTAACGTTTGATGAGCATTGTTATTTTTGAATGTGTGCTTCATTTCTGTGGTGGCACGTTTTGTTCACCCAAGACACAGTGTCCGTCTGTTATATTTACGCGTTTGTACAAAATTAAAATACTTATGGTGTAAAAGATCGAGTGAATGCGTTATTCCGTATTCCACACAAAATAATGTTATTTCTAATGATGCAGCCACAAAAGTTATTTCATTCTGCTTCCGCGTTTTAGCAAGAAGCACATTAATACGACAGATTTTTCCAGTCCGACCTGGCGCACCAATAAAGAATAGTCTACTACTTCCTTTTTATCGTTTTTACTGCTGTTTTTCCAAGCACGTCCTTTTCAAACATATACATTGTTGCTTGTACACGGACGCTTTTTGTTTTCTGTGATATATTTCTTATTGTGTATGTTCCATGCGCTGTACTGTATTATTCTACTCTAAGATGTTTTTACGTTTTAGTTATTATTCAGATTTGAATGCTGTTCAGAAACTCGGCTGTGTCTATTCTGGCATGCATTCAATAATGGTTGGAGGTTTGTTTACGTCAATTTGTGGCTTTCTTGGGGAATCTGCTACAGTAGAACTACTGGAAAAGCAATCGAGAGGGACTGCAAAGTGTTGTGAGCATCATTATTTTCATATCTTTTGTTCATCCAAGACACAATATTAATAAGTTATATTACGGCATGTGTATAAAATACTTCTAATATAAAAGATCTAGTCACTGTGTTGAGCTGTGTTTTTAAAATAAAAGTTTGCCTCATTTCGGCGAGAAGCGACCCATTCAACTTAGACACACGGTGACGTCGGTTATATTAAGACAAATAAAAAAAGACTTTTCGGTCTGGTGCATTCTTTAGCTTTGAGCGGTGTTGAAAAAAAAATGTTGCCTCATTTTGGCGATACGTGCACTTTTCAACCCAGACGCAGGATTCCGTCGGCAATATGTGGGCGCATGTCAAATAAAAAAGACGTTTTGATATGGCGTATTCTGTATCTTACTTAGCGGTTGTTTTTAAATAAAATTGTACCTATTTTGGTGAGGCACGCTTAGTTCAATCTAGACACTGGGTCTGTCATTTTTATTAGCGCGCGCGTCGAAATTGAGAGAGCTTACGGTCTGGAATAATTTGATAACTCACTGTAGACTAACTATTTCTTTTAAACAAAATTTTGAATCCTTCCGGTGAGGCACGCCCCGTTAATCCTATTGCCATTCTGTAAAATTCATGTGAGGCTCCTTTAAATAGAAGCATCATTCTTCGATTTACATTTCTGCCAAGAGTAATCTTGAGCAAAGGTTGATAGCATTTAAAACTCTCATCCTTTTACTCGAGGTTTTGGCCATTAGCAGACCACTACCGCAGAGCAGGAGAGGCAATCCAGCCACAAATACTATACCAAGTTTTTGTGAATAGCAAAGACACCGCTGTTTCATCATTAAAACTCACTCTTGCCAGAGTAAACACGATGAAACCATATCATGGAAACAGTACTTTAAAGCTGATGAAATTTTTCCTTTAATCTATAAACTTTCAGATTATATGGAATTCAAATTATTCCGAAATACTGATAGCTTTACTCGTAAAGAGTAAAAAAGTAATGGATCCCGTTACACGCCTATTGATACATATTGGGAATATGGTGTTAGGCCCCTATTTTCTTGACCATCGTGTGACAGTATAACCTCGATCGCCACACTTTCCTGTGCCTTCCTGTAATTAATTATTTGCTATTCACTTCCCATTGTTATCCATCTCTGACAATATCTGGTATGTTCGGTTCGTGTTTTACACTTGCCTCCTTCAATTCTTGTCATGTCGGGGTTTCTTCTACCATCTTTACTGATTATTGTAATAACTGGCTTTCGTTTGATCCCATATTGACAAGTGGATCTGTAGAGTAAAATGGTGTTTACAAATGCGTAATACACTTCCGACCAGACAGGAATGGCAGCGCCTGAGTAATACGTAAACAACGCTGAGATGGCCACTGTCAGTGTCTTATCACTGATATTATTTTCTGTCTGGCCTAGTTGTTGCACAATTCGTCAGAGAGACAGTCAGCCAAGCCAGAATAAGGAATAGAATCAGTATTTTACTTCAAAAGACCGGACAAAGTGTTTGAGCATATTATAAATTTACACCCCAAGAAAATTCTAGCATTATTAATACGGAAATCCCGGAATCTTAGGAACCTGAACACTTAGTCATAGTGGGATTCTAGTACACAGTAATACACCAGACCACGTGTAAGATGCATCTTAACCAAGTTGCCGAAACTATTTCACTGAGCCAGATGTATGTAATTGCTCAAAATATTTGGGGTAAGTTGTACATTGCATAACTATATTTTGCATTATTAACATGTAAAAATTGCTAGAGGATGTCAAAGTTATACGAGGCTGGCAACCTCAACATATAGAATAATGGTTTCACGAACCACCACTGCAAGAGCTGGTGACTGCGTCATGCGGGTTGTCACGAGATGGATTTTTGGGGCGACCTCTTTCCGATCCCTCTTTTACTACGGCAGTTATCAGTTACATTTTTGTACTGAGTTTATTTGCGTGATTTCCCTTTTCTTTCTGCTTGCTATGTAGCAGAGAGTTTGTTTGTTCAAACATTTGACACTCTTTGTTGATGTCATCACATTTGCAAGGAGCGGCCGAGGTAATATTGAACGTCAGACAAGTTGTTAAATTCTTGTGTACCAAAGCTTGGCCGCTACAGATTAGCCCTGCAATCACCAGCATGTTTGCTTAAATCGCTGGTAAAGGTCAGAGTGTGGGACATATAACGAGATTACCCGTCTGTGATTAAATTACTTTCTAATAAAGTAATAAATTTGTTACATCGGAAACACATTTGTCGTATGAGTTTACAGATGTGTTGGTGAGTTCGCCTGCCAGGGCATCGGATATTTTCATACCATTTACGGAAGACTTGACCTCTAAATTATGTTCAACATTTTTCCATGTCAGGAATATTTTAAATCGCCCCCCAACTTTCTTGTTTTAAAGGATTGGAGCTTTTGCCTAGCTTCATAACAAACAGAGCGGGGTAGGACAGTGAATATAACCTGACGCTTCAGTCAGTCAAATTTACTGTGAAGATCGCTTGCCAAGACGACACAACCTGACCTTGCCAGAGGGAAGCCTAGAATTCAGAATTCCATTTTATCAGACTGGACAACTTTTATTGGAGAATCTATCAGGACTTACAAAATAGCCCAGGAAGTCTCTATCATTTTAAATAAAGAAAACAGAAATATCTGAGGAAACTGCACGCACGAAGTCAGAGAGGGAATTAAAGTTAGAATTAACGATCCGAAGAACACGTGTAAAAAGGTATCGGCAGTGCCTTTAACTTCATTCATCTGAGCAAAAAGTCTGTCAGCCAGGATTGTTGCATTTTACATTCTATATTTCATTACTAACATGTGAACTTATATATATATATGTAAAAATTAATACGTGAAAAAAGCTAGTGGATGTCCACGTCATTTTAGGCTGGCAACCTCAGCGAATAGAATGATGATTTCATGAAAAACCACTGCCAAGGGCTGGTCACTGCTATATTGCTAGTTTCTTAAAGAGAAATATACACATAAAGAGTCCCAGGTTCCATATGGAGCAGGGATGGAAAGATGAAAGAAATGATGTACATTCTAATTATAATACTTATAGTTTCAAACCAGTGTAAATGTCTATGTAAACATATTCACTTTAAAATTAATGGAAGTTTCAAACTTGTCAAATCAGTGTAAACATAAATGAAAACATATTCAAATTATATTTTGAACACTTGTCAATCATGGGAAATGTAAACATATTCTATCTGTACTATTAACCTTTTCATTTAAATGTAATGTAAAGCTAAAGCTATTCAATTTAAATGTAAAGTAAGTTTTATCCGGAGGGATTAAATTTAATTCTCACCGAGGGTAAATTCTGAGTTAAATTGGGATGGTGGAATAGAAGAGGGGCACATAACTATGTGTCTGAAAACGCAATACTTAGGAGAGCGTTTCGTTTCTATTCTTTATCATAGTTATTTGTGGCACCAGCAGAAAGTATTATCTCTGGAACAAGAAGGGACAAGTGGCCTACGCTTTAAGACGAGGGACCAACTTTCGTAGACTCTCACTGACATTTCTGGGAAACGAGCTACACCCGACAACTTTGACCAGCGACGAGCGTGAGCAGTGTTAAAAGAACCAACCCATCAGAAGGGGCAGACCGTCATTGGTAGCTAAGTTCAATATATATGCTGCCACTTAAACTTCTTGTAAAAATTCACATCCCATCACGACCGTGATGATAACTTTTTCTTGATCCATAACTATTAAAATTTAAAACTTAAGTGATTATTACATTTTGTTATTTGTAATTTTACAAACTCAACTTTGATTTAATTCTTTTAAATGTACTGCATGTTTGTCTCAGTCAATTTGCTAAACATACTCAAAACAGAGCTTTACCAGAATAAGAAGAATTCCCCTGAGTAAATCAGATTTGGGGGCTTAACGAGCTAAAAATTAATCATTTCTTAATTCTTCACAAAAGTCTGCAGATTCTAGAATTAACGTGCTTAGCCAAAGCAGCATTGTTTTCGCTTATCTGAATATCTTGTGAACAATACCTTGTGATAGAAGTGTCATTACCCTTCTATTTACAAATCTGCAATGAGTAATCTTGTGCAAAGGTAGACACCATTGAAGCCCATTTTGGACCACTCTGCAAAACAGGGGAGGCAATACCGTCACACGGGTATTTCATAGAGAACGAAAAGCAGAGGCAGTCCCAAATTTCCTATGGAGCAGGGAGTGGATGATGACAGAAGTGATGTACATACTTATTATATTTACCTTTTCAGCCACCGCAAATTTATATGTAAACATGTTTTATATAAATGCAGTGGGTGTTTTCTTCTCATTAGGATTAACATTAATGCTCAAAGATGGTAAAGTTCGGAGGCAGATGGGATGGTGGAATTAAAGGGTGGAGGGGGGGGGGGAGAAAACCCCTGATTTTCGTGTCAGAACAACCAATACCAATATATTTGTTTCTTTCAATTGGTGGTACTAGTCCGTGGAACAAGTGTGTGGTATAAGTGGCCTTGATTCAAAGCTAGATACCAACATCAGGCGGGTCTTGAAGATAATGGGCCATCTTCGTAATTACGCCACGATACTTCCAGGGACGTGTAAATAAATAAACAAACAACACACAAAGGTATGATCAGGCACTCAGTGGGAAAATAAAGAAGTAGAAGACCAGACAACAGAAAAACAACAGAAGTGATAGGCTTACCTGGATCGAACCAAGTCCTTCCGAACGGCACCCACCGCCTAGCCACGAGAGCGAATCGTCACTATCCACTCTGCCAGCTAAGCATTACAAAAATAATGCTTCACCGACAGAGGTCTAGCACGAACTCCCACGCGACCCAGATATGTACCATAGGACGACCCAGACTAATTATAGTCGCAATCACTGCTGCAGTTCCACTATGAAACAGTATAGGCCAGATTACACAAGACAAAGGCCTTAATACTGTGTCTAGTAAATGATAGAAGAATGAGAATAAGTAAAGGACAGAATGTAGGTTTCTGGTATTTTATAAACGTATAAACATATAAGGAGGGGAAACCCGAGGCCTGTAAACAGTAAATAAATAAACAAACAACACACAAAGGTAGTTATCAGGCACTCAGTGGGAAAATAAAGAAGTAGAAGATCAGACAACAGAAAAACAACAGAAGTGATAGGCTTACCGGGATCGCTGCTGGACCATCACTGCTGAGCAGCGGGAGTAAATCCCGTGACACATCGGTACACTAGAGGTGATGAGGTCAGCAATCACGCCGGCCGCCTTAACCTTCCCAGAGTTGCTCTGGTACCCAATTCGTGAGGCAGGGTCAACTCATTTAACATGGGTACATATTTGAAGATTGTGTCCACAAGTCTTTTTGTATTTCTGTTTTTCCCCCATTTCTCAAATCTCAACTTCGTCCTGGATCTGAAACATTCGAGGGCTGACACCTTTAAGTATGCTAGCACTAACAATCTAGAGCTGCTGCTTGCTATCCCATCTCTTTCATCGCTGAGACAGCAGTTACCTCTGACCTGTTCCGCGTGGTTCACATCAATCTCTGCTCTTCCTCTCGTCTGTGTGAAGCACGTTCATCTCCTGACCACCACTCAACTCATTCATGGTAAAGTGTGGAATGGTAAAGTATGGGATGGTAAAGCAGCAACTTTCACGCAGTTCAATCTCAAACCTATAACAATACTTGACGTGTATTTTACCATGTACAGCTCTAACCATTGTCGCAGCTTATACGTTATTGCCCTTGTCACGTATCATCTATCTATCTATCTATCTATCTATCTATCTATCTATCTATCTATCTATCTATCTATCTATCTATCTATCTATCTATCTATCTATCTATCTATCTATCTATCTGTCTGTCTGTCTGTCTGTCTGTCTGTCTGTCTGTCTGTCCGTCCGTCCGTCCGTCCGTCCGTCCGTCCATTCGCCTGCCTGCCTGCCCGTCTGGTCTGACTGGTCTGGTCTGTCCGTCCGTTCGTCCGTCCGTCTGTGTCTGTCTGTTTGTCTGTCTGTCTCCCTGCCTGCCTTTACTAGTTAGCTAGCTGTCTGCCTGTCTCCCTGTCTATCTGTCTGTTTGTTTATATATACCTAATTGCCTGCCCACCCCCCCAAACAACTTACATACCTAACTACATATCTATAGGCCTATGTCTGTCTGTCTAACTGTCGTTCTTTAAACGTGTCTGTCTCTCAGCGTCGGGCTGTCTGACTATTTTTAGCGATCTGTGCCCTCCTGTCTATTTACATATCTAAATGTATCTGTCTAGCCCTCTTTTTGTTAATCTAGCTGTCTGCAATAGTTTGTCTTAAGGAAAAAGCGTCCCTCTTAATGTTAATTTTACCGACAGTCATCATATCTATAGGTGCTGCTCATTTATAAACACAGATACGTTGATTAGCAATGAATTCTGGCACAAACAGGCACAAATTCCCATCTGGCTACTGATTGCTTTATCAAGGCTTTAATTAAACAAGTGGTTTTCGAACTCTAACTGTGTTGCATGGCGTTTTCGACATGTGTTTGAAAAAACCTTCCCGTGAGCGTTTGATGAAAAAATACAGCATCTAAAGTAGATTCTGGTGAATAGATTAGATAGAAATAATAAATACTGATTTTAACACCTTCAGTCTAAAATTAGCTTTAGGGGAGAAAGTGGGCGTCATTTTACATCTAACTCAAAGCTTTAGGATGTGAATAAAAGGAAACAGTAAATGTAAGCCACGTGACAGATGCGACCGTATGGCAGTAAATTGTTCCAGACTTCTCTTAAATTAAATCTCAGCTTAATGAGGTGAAGGTGACCAGTTCTCTGTCACGCTACCTAGTTTTTCCTAATTTAAGAGCTGAGTCAGGTAATTATTTTTTCAGCTGGGAAGACACGACGTGGTTTCGAACCCATTTTCTTTGCTTCAAGACACAATCGCTCTGTTACTTGGACGCTGAGGATGTGAGTAATCCCAGAATTAGCATGACACAAAATATCTGAAGAAAGGTTATACTGTTGTCGCTGAAGACAGTTCTGATTTGTCACTTGAACATTCAACAGCAGATATGTATTTTTGAAGATAAACGACGTATTTGAAAGATAACACTATGTTTGGTTTAAAAAACGCATTAAAACTGGCCAAAACAGATGGACAACTTAAAATTATTTTGTTTTGATTCAATGGATCTCGTACATTATTTGATACTCCAGAAATAGAAACACATAGATTGTCATTAGTTTAATGTGCTGTTTTTATTGTGAGCATAAATCACGCCAGAATAACCTGAAGAGCTACTATTTTTGGACCCATGAATATAGGCAATGTTAGAGGGACTACCAATATTTATTTTTAAACGCAGACGTACTCCAAAAATATGAAATTACTTTGGACTGCACATTTACCAGACAGTGGCTAGCATGTACGCATCTGATCTTCAAAAAGGGTAAGTATGAATAACGTTTTTATTTGCAATAGGATTCGTTCCACTATTTCCTTCACAGCGTCACGGACAAATTCAACAGCTCCTCTGTGCCTGGCCGAGCCCCTTGTGTTGTGGGCAAATGACCTCCAGGTGTATACTTATCCCACTCCATCGATCAATTGTTTGCAGTCTCATGCGTGCTCTATATTCGGTTCTCTTAGTATAGGAGGCAGTAAATGTTGATTGTCTGTTGATGTTCTCAATAACAGTCAATACAATTTCAATGTCAGTATCTCTATGTGTTCTAAGTAAAGTCTGGTTGTTGAGTTTTGCTTTTCCTGGCACCATCATCAACACTATTATCATTATTGTCTTCATGTTTCTTTGCGCTCCATACAGAGCATATAGCTACCAATATAGCTGTTCCCCTTGCAGGAAGCCTGCACAACGCAGTAACATGTTCTCGCCGGGGTTGTTTCTGTTGCAATTTGTTTTACATGCCCAATGCACATGGTTGTTTCCTTTGTACGACATACCTGAGGGGGCAATAGTGATATTCTGTTTTGTCTCATTGGATAACCCTGGGTAATGTATGGAAACTATTATCTTCCATATAGACACAGTATATTTATTACTGTATCTACTTTACTGTATTACTGCCTATCAGTATTTTCACCAACAGTTACTACTATTTTGGAGCCGCGGTAGCGCAGTGGTTAGTGAATAAAATATTTCGTGATATTATTCTTAACCATGTAGCCTAACCCCTAACCCTAAACCGTAATCTCAAACACTAAGGCTAAATCCTAACCTTAAATTCTAACCATAAAGCCTCACCCTAAACCCTAATCCTAAACCCTAACCCTAAACCCTAACCTTAAACCCTAACCTTAAACCCTAACACTATAACCCCACCCTAAACCCCAACCCTAAACCCTAGCCTAAACCCTAACCCTCAACCCTAACTCTAAACCTTAACCCTAAACTCTAACCCCTAACCCTCAACGGAGTTAGCTACTTCTTTGGATGACATCCAACACACATCCCACCGTTCTTCATTTCAACCTCTGCCTATATTTGCATAATTTAATTTGTTGTTTCATCTCACATCTTGCTATACTTACTTGTACGTTTTGTTTTCACGGCACAGCCACGAATTTACTAGTCAATCGCCTCAGGTTTACTGCTGCGACAGAAGGAGATGGTTTATTTCACACTAGTGGATTTATATTTTATTTTTAAATTAAAAGCCACTTTTATTTAAGATCACTCTCGATTTGTATTTTTGTCGCGTATCAAACATTTGGCGTGCAAAATCGTTACGTTACTCTCTTCCTAGAGAATTGAAACTTTGCATGCCGCTCCTTTTCTTCTTCTTCTTTTTCTTTTTCTTCTTCTTCTTCTTCGAGTACCATGCCTTGTGGCGTAGGAGATCATGTCTCTCCACAACTTCCTGTCTCCAGTACAATTTATCAATTCTGCTGTTGACTTCTTTCCATGACACGATGGCAAACTGTCCAGTATTTGCTCTCTTTGTCTTCCCCTATCTCTTTTTCCTTTAATCTTGCCGGTTGTTACGATATATTCCAGTTTAACTATTCTCATAACGTGCCAAAAACAGTGGATTGCTTTTTTCTAACTTGTGAAATAAGTTTCCTTTACGGATTGGCCTCTTTCAGGACATCCTCATTACTCTTTTTGGCTGTCATGGTATTTTTAACATTCTTCTGTAAAACCACATCTCTGTGGCCTCTAGTGCCTTCCCTACTTCTTTACTAATTGTCCATGACTCACTCCCGTATGTCCGGATTAGTTCTATATAACACTGAAGAACTCTCTTTCTTACTTCCAATGACTAAGAATTGTTGCATAAAATACTCTTCATTTTATAGAACGCTGCTTTTGCCTGAGCTATTCTGCTCTTCACTTCTGAGGTGCACCTTCCATCCGTTGTTATTAATGTGCCCAGGTATTTTAATTTATTGACTTGTTTTAAGACTGTTCCATTTACTTTAATAGTGCATTCTGGGAAAGCCCTTTTCTTTGAGACAACCATTACTTCTGTCTTTTTGCTGTTAAAGCTAAGGCCTTTATTTTCACTTTCTATCACTATTGTATCAACCATTTCCTGCAGCTCCTTTTTGCTTTTTGTTATCACGACTGTATCATCAGCGTATCTCAAGTTGTTTATATTATATCCGCCAAATGATATTCCTGGCATGTCCTCTAGAGATCTCATTATATTTTCACTGTATAGATTGAGCAGATCCGGTGACAGCACACATCCCTTCCTGACACCCTTTTTACTTGCTGAAACGTTCCTATGGGGCAGCTAATTCTTACAGCTGCTGTTTGTTACCAGAATCCCTTTCTTAGTATATTTTATCTTCAAAGTTTTGACAGGCATTGATGCAGCTAATTTTATATATAATAACTGAAACAATATAGAGTAAAATGGAAATAACTCCATTAAAGTAATGGTTTTAAAGTAAAGGAAACAACAAACACCGAATATAGATTTTGTTTAGTATTTGAAGGTATGGTCGTCAGATGGTGATTGGTGATGCATGTACGTATTAAATCAACGTGTTCCTTCAAACAGCTATGTAAGGGAGTGTTTTGTTTTAAACACAGCTCTAGTAAAGACCAACTTTCTTGTGAACTTTACATTAGTTGCTTAAACTTCTTATCAATTTACATTTTAATCAAAGATGAATCTCAGAGATTGTCTAGTGTTGACCTCCTAGCGGACTCTGGGTCGTCCTCGAGGTCTGGATCCCTGGCTCTTAGCCTCCCATACCTGCCGTGGCAGCTGATCTTCTCCCATTCTGCAGACATGGCCAAACCATCTTAGTTGGGACTGTTCAACTTGGGTCTACAAGGGTTGGGGTTTTAGGCCTTGACGATTCGTCTGGTTGAGAACACATGGCGTAGGATCGTGCACGACTACGTCGTGGCGAGTGCAACTCGAGCTATGCACGAAAGAGCTATACACGAAGAGTTATACACGGAAGAGCTATACACGAAGAGTTAGTTATACACGGAAGAGCTATACACGAAGAGTTAGTTATACACGAAAGAGCTATACACGAAGAGTTATACACGGAAGAGCTATACACGAAGAGTTATACACGGAAGAGCTATACACGAAGAGTTATACACGGAAGAGCTATACACGAAGAGTTATACAAGAAAGAGAACGAATGATTCTCGCATTCTTATTTATAATATATGTCTCTAGGAAATCATGTGACCTGTTTTATTCTGTCTTTAATTTCCTATCCTGAAAACCTTTCTATCGGACTTTACTCTCTTACTCTCGTCACCACTATTTCCTCACGATCATGTCCATTTGACTATCACACTTTCGTCCTTTTCTCATCCTCTTGAATATTCGTCATCTCTACAGCCTGGTCTGTTTCTCACTGTCAAGACGTGTTTCTCGAAACATAGGCGAATAAAAACGTAATCGGTTAGCTATAGATGTATTCGATGCATTAAGAAGCTTATATATATATATATCTTTCTTCTTTGATCCTTAGCCGCCGACCGTCAAAGCAGTCAGTGGCCATTACGCCTGGTGGCGTCTTGTAGGGCAACAACAAATTGATTCCAGTTTGCTCGGTCGGCGGCCATCCTTCGTACAGTGCCCCAACTCTGGTTCATTCTTTGCATCTCAGCCTCCACAGTCCTGCGCCAAGTTGTTTTTGGTCGGCCTCTCTCTCGTTTTCCTTCAGGGGTCCATAGCATAGCTGTTCTTGTGATGGCATCGGGGTCTCTTCTGAGGACATGGCCAACCCAGCTCCAGCGTCTGCCAGCTATGATGGTGTGCATGTCCTCTTGCTTGCTCCGAGTAAGCAGATCTTGGTTGGTGATGGTATTCGGCCAAAAGATTCGGATAATTTTTCTTAGGCATGTTGTGTGAAAAGAGGACAATTTCGACATTTCCTTCTCTGTAACTCTCCAGCTCTCCGCGCCATAGAGGAGTACAGGAAGCACACAGCTCTGATATAATACTAATTTTGTGCTTGTGCCATCTTATTCCTCTAGGATTGCCCTCTGTTGTCTGGCGCATCACCCAGTCTATGACTGTTAAAAATAGAGTGGTTGATAAGGGGCATCCCTGTCGTACTCCTGTCTTCACTTCAAAGGTTAGGTTGCTCTGCCCAATGCTACACGTAAAGTTGGCATAAAGGCTTTTTATGATCGACACTATGCAGCTTGGAATTCCATAGGCCCTCAGTATTTTCCATTAACTGTCCCTATGTATACTGTATCTACAGCCTGGTCTATTTCTCACTGTCAAGACGTGTTTCTCAAAACATAGGCGAATAAAAACGTGATCGGTTAGCTATAGATCTATTCCACGCATTAAGTAGCTTATATATATATATATATATGGGAATCTTTAACTAACAAATCAAGTCAGGTTTATTAAATGGCTTTGAAACACGGAGAACAATAAAAACAACCAAGAAATGGGTGCTTGATGTTGATAAGAGGGTCAACAGACATCAGCGCTACAACAGGAGGCAATCTGTTCATCAAAAGTAATCCCCAGTCGATCAAGTGTTTCGGCCCTTTAATAGCTTGCGTAGAAAAAGAAGGATTGAAATGGTACAAGATACAATTTTGGATCTCATGACAAGAATCAGACAAGTGCCAGTGGAACAATAGCTAAGAAGAAGAAGATGCTAGTGATGGCCCTGACAGACACTGAGGAAACATGTTGATAGCATTACGACGCAGTCCTTGTTCTGGAATCCACAGGACAAGGGTAATAGAGTGAGGGCTAAAAATAAACACTCGGAGAAGATCATTTCAGATAGACATGAGAGGCATGAGAAAGACAAAGAAAACACTTGAGGTGATGACACGGAAAACAAAGTTTTTGTATGAAATGTCTGCAGGCTTGTGCTCTATGTGAAACTAAATAATAAGCAATAAAGGATACTGTACTTTCATTTTTTTTTTTCCCGAGCACTATAGCAATTAACTATTTCTTGCTGTAAACTAATAAGTCGTCAGACATGGCCACCGCCAAGAATAATTTGTGCAAGATATGAATTATTAATTAATGATAACAGACACCTACTTTTATTCAATGCAATACGAAGTATGGAGCATTTATTTTCTGTTGTTTTTTTTTTTTTTTTAAGTGCAGTTTCTAACAACAGTAAAAGTGAACCCCTAAAACTCATTTTTTCCTTTTAAAGACATTTTAAGATATTAAGACAAAACTTAGGGGTCAGAGTGACTAAGAGATATGGCGTCTGCCTCTAATTCTAAAGGTACCGGGTTCGGTTCCCAGTACAGGGAATGTATTTGATGGAAATGTTTTCAGAACCAGTGAGTCCTAATAATGCCATACTCCTTCCCCCCCCCCCCCCCCCATCTCATGGGTAGCGAAGTCGGATGCCTAACCTTCTCAGATAAAGCCTAACAAATAGAAGCTCCCGTGTGCAAGTAGCACACGTTAAAAATCACTCGGCAGTAGGAAATCGTAAACCATGGGCCATATGGCCGCTGCCCTGACAAAAATTTCCAAAATCAAGAAAACCTACGTCAACAAATGTCACCTCGAATAGTTAATGTAGAACCGAGATCTGGTGTTCACAGTACTAAGGAAACA